>CAMAOC010000192.1:0-98986 GCA_945859555.1 Megachile ligniseca
ATTATCCTTATTATTATTATTATTATCGCTATAACAGTTATTATTATTCTTATTACTATTACTATTATCCGTATTCCTCTTGTCTTTATCCTTATAACTATTACTATTATCCTTATTACTATTATTATTATCGCTATAACTGCTATTTTTATCCTTTATAGTATTATTATTATCGCTATAACTGTTATTATTATTCTTATTACTATTACTATCATCCCTATTCCTCTTGTATTTATCCTTATAACTATTATTATTATCGCTATAACTGTTACTATTATTCTTTTTACTATTATTATTATCGCTGTAACTGTTATTATTATTCTTGTTACTATTATTATTATCCCTATTCCTCTTGTCTTTCTCCTTATAACTATTATTATTATCGCTATAACTGTTATTATTATTCTTATTACTATTACTATTATCCCTATTCCTCTTGTATTTATCCTTATTATTATTATTATTATCGCTATAACTGTTATTATTATCCTTAATACAATTATTATTATCGCTATAACTGTTATTATTATTCTTGTTACTATTATTATTATCCCTATTCCTCTTGTCTTTCTCCTTATAACTATTATTATTATCGCTATAACTGTTATTATTATCCTTAATACTATTATTATTATCGCTATAACTGTTATTATTATTCTTGTTACTATTATTATTATCCCTATTCCTCTTGTCTTTCTCCTTATCACTATTATTATTATCCTTATTATTATTATTATTATCGCTATAACAGTTATTATTATTCTTATTACTATTACTATTATCCGTATTCCTCTTGTCTTTATCCTTATAACTATTACTATTATCCTTATTACTATTATTATTATCGCTATAACTGCTATTTTTATCCTTAATAGTATTATTATTATCGCTATAACTGTTATTATTATGGTTATTCTATTGTTACTATCCCTATTACTCTTGTCTTTATCCTTATAACTATTATTATTATCGCTAATAACTGTTATTATTATTCTTATTACTATTATTATTATCCCTATTGGCCTTGTCTTTATCCTTATAACTATTATTATTATCCTTATTACTATTATTATTATCGCTATAACTATTATTATTGTGGTTATTCTATTGTTGCTATCCCTATTCCTCTTGTCTTTCTCCTTATAACTATTATTATTATCCATATAACTATTATTATTATCGCTACAACTGTTATTATTATTGTTATTACTATTGTTACTATCCGTATTACTCTTGTCTTTATCCATATAACTATTATTATTAATCCATTTACTATTATTATTATCGCTACAACTGTTATTATTATTGTTATTACTATTATTATTATCGCTATTGCCCTTGTCTTTATCCTTATAACTATTACTATTATCCTTATTACTATTATTATTATCGCTATAACTGCTATTATTATCCTTAATAGTATTATTATTATCGCTATAACTGTTATTATTATGGTTATTCTATTGTTACTATCCCTATTACTCTTGTCTTTATCCTTATAACTATTATTATTATCCTTATTATTATTATTATTATCGCTATAACTGTTATTATTATTCTTGTTACTATTATTATTATCCCTATTCCTCTTGTCTTTCTCCTTATACCTATTATTATTATCGCTATAACTGTTATTATTATTGTTATTACTATTATTATTATCGCTATTGCCCTTGTCTTTATCCTTATAACTATTACTATTATCCTTATTACTATTATTATTATCGCTATAACTGCTATTATTATCCTTAATAGTATTATTATTATCGCTATAACTGTTATTATTATGGTTATTCTATTGTTACTATCCCTATTACTCTTGTCTTTATCCTTATAACTATTATTATTATCCTTATTATTATTATTATTATCGCTATAACTGTTGTTATTATTCTTGTTACTATTATTATTATCCCTATTCCTCTTGTCTTTCTCCTTATACCTATTATTATTATCGCTATAACTGTTATTATTATCCTTAATACTATTATTATTATCGCTATAACTGTTATTATTATTCTTGTTACTATTATTATTATCCCTATTCCTCTTGTCTTTCTCCTTATAACTATTATTATTATCCCTATTCCTCTTGTCTTTCTCCTTATAACTATTATTATTATCGCTATAACTGTTATTATTATCCTTAATACTATTATTATTATCGCTATAACTGTTATTATTATTCTTGTTACTATTATTATTATCCCTATTCCTCTTGTCTTTCTCCTTATAACTATTATTATTATCCCTATTCCTCTTGTCTTTCTCCTTATAACTATTATTATTATCGCTATAACTGTTATTATTATCCTTAATACTATTATTATTATCGCTATAACTGTTATTATTGTTCTTGTTACTATTATTATTATCCCTATTCCTCTTGTCTTTCTCCTTATAACTATTATTATTATCGCTATAACTGTTATTATTATTCTTATTACTATTGTTACTATCCGTATTACTCTTGTCTTCATCCATATAACTATTATTATTAATCTATTTACTATTATTATTATCGCTACAACTGTTATTATTATTGTTATTACTGTTATTATTATCGCTATTGCCCTTGTCTTTATCCTTATATCTATTACTATTATCCTTATTACTATTATTATTATCGCTATAACTGCTATTATTATCCTTAATAGTATTATTATTATCGCTATAACTGTTATTATTATGGTTATTCTATTGTTACTATCCCTATTACTCTTGTCTTTATCCTTATAACTATTATTATTATCGCTAATAACTGTTATTATTATTCTTATTACTATTATTATTATCCCTATTTGCCTTGTCTTTATCCTTATAACTATTATTATTATCCTTATTACTGTTATTATTATCGCTATAACTGTTATTATTATCCTTAATACTATTATTATTATCGCTATAACTGTTATTATTATTCTTGTTACTATTATTATTATCCCTATTCCTCTTGTCTTTCTCCTTATAACTATTATTATTATCCTTATTATTATTATTATCATTATAAATGTTATTATTATTCTTATTACTATTGCTATTAACCGTATTCCTCTTGGCTTTATCCTTATAACTACTATTATTATCCTTATTATTATTATTATTATTATTATCGCTATAACTGTTATTATTATTCTTGTTACTATTATTATTATCGCTATAACTGTTATTATTATTCTTATTACTATTGTTGCTATCCGTATTACTCTTGTCTTTCTCCATATAACTATTATTATTATCCTTATTATTATTATTATTATCGCTATAACTGTTATTATTATTCTTGTTACTATTATTATTATCGCTATAACTGTTGTTATTATTATTGTTACTATTCTTATTATCCCTATTCCTCTTGTCTTTCTCGTTATAACTATTATTATTATCGCTATAACTGTTATTATTATCCTTAATACTATTATTATTATCGCTATAACTGTTATTATTATTCTTGTTACTATTATTATTATCCCTATTCCTCTTGTCTTTCTCCTTATAACTATTATTATTATCGCTATAACTGTTATTATTATTCTTATTACTATTGTTACTATCCGTATTACTCTTGCCTTTATCCATATAACTATTATTATTAATCTATTTACTATTATTATTATCGCTACAACTGTTATTATTATTGTTATTACTATTATTATTATCGCTATTGCCCTTGTCTTTATCCTTATAACTATTACTATTATCCTTATGACTATTATTATTATCGCTATAACTGTTATTATTATTCTTATTACTATTACTATTAACCGTATTCCTCTTACCTTTATCCTTATAACTACTATTATTATCCTTATTATTACTATTATTATTATCGCTATAACTGTTGTTATTATTCTTGTTACTATTATTATTTTTCTTATTACTATTACTATTATCCCTATTCCTCTTGTATTTATCCTTATAACTATTATTATTATCCTTATTATTATTATTATTATCGCTATAACTGTTACTATTATTCTTGTTACTATTATTATTATCCCTATTCCTCTTGTCTTTCTACTTATAACTATTATTATTATCCTTATTATTATTATTATTATCGTTATAACTGTTATTATTATTCTTGTTACTATTATTATTATCGCTATTGCCCTTGTCTTTATCCTTATAACTATTATTATTATCCTTATTATTATTATTATTATCGCTATAACTGTTGTTATTATTCTTGTTACTATTATTATTATCCCTATTCCTCTTGTCTTTCTCCTTGTAACTATTATTATTATCGCTATAACTGTTATTATTATTCTTATTACTATTGTTACTATCCGTATTACTCTTGTCTTTATCCATATAACTATTATTATTAATCCATTTACTATTATTATTATCGCTACAACTGTTATTATTATTGTTATTACTATTATTATTATCGCTATTGCCCTTGTCTTTATCCTTATAACTATTACTATTATCCTTATTACTATTATTATTATCGCTATAACTGCTATTATTATCCTTAATAGTATTATTATTATCGCTATAACTGTTATTATTATGGTTATTATATTGTTACTATCTCTATTACTCCTGTCTTTATCCTTATAACTATTATTATTATCCCTATTCCTCTTGTCTTTCTCCTTATAACTATTATTATTATCCATATAACTATTATTATTATCGCTACAACTGTTATTATTATTGTTATTACTATTATTATTATCGCTATTGCCCTTGTCTTTATCCTTATAACTATTATTATTATCCTTATTATTATTATTATTATCGCTATAACTGTTATTATTGTTCTTATTACTTTTACTATTATCCCTATTCCTCTTGTCTATATCCTTATAACTATTATTGTTATCCTTATTACTATTATTATTATCGCTATAACTGTTATTATTATTCTTGTTACTATTATTACAGTCCGTATTACTCTTGCCTTTATCCTTAATACTATTATTATTACCGCTATAACTGTTATTATTATCCTTGTTACTATTATTATTATCCCTATTCCTTTTGTCTTTCTCCTTATAATTATTATTATTATTATTATCGCTATAACTGTTGTTATTATTATTGTTACTATTATTATTATCCCTATTCCTCTTGTCTTTCTCCTTATAACTATTATTATTATCCTTATTACTATTATTGTTATCCTCAATACTATTATTATTATCGCTATAACTGTTATTAATATTCTTATTACTATTACTATTATCCGTATTCCTCTTGTCCTTATCCTTATAACTATTATTATTATTCTTATTATTATTATTATTATCGCTATAACTGTTATTATTATGCTTATTCTATTGTTACTATCTCTATTACTCCTGTCTTCATCCTTATAACTATTATCATTATCCTTATGACTATTATTATTATCGCTATAACTGTTATTATTATTCTTGTTACTATTATTATTATCCCTATTCCTCTTGTCTTTCTCCTTATAACCATTATTATTATCCTTATTATTATTATTATTATCGCTATAACTGTTACTATTATTCTTGTTGCTATTATTATAATCCCTATTCCTCTTGTCTTTCTCCTTATAACTATTATTATTATCCTTATTATTATTATTATTATCGCCATAACTGTTACTATTATTCTTGTTACTATTATTATTATCGCTATAACTGTTATTATTATTCTTATTACTATTGTTGCTATCCGTATTACTCTTGTCTTTATCCATATAACTATTATTATTAATACTTATTACTATTATTATTATCGCCATAACTGTTATTATTATCCTTATTACTATTATTATTATCGCTATAACTGTTATTATTATGCTTATTCTATTGTTACTATCTCTATTACTCCTGTCTTTATCCTTATAACTATTATCATTATCCTTATGACTATTATTATTATCGCTATAACTGTTATTATTATTCTTGTTACTATTATTACAGTCCGTATTACTCTTGCCTTTATCCTTAGTACTATTATTATTATCGCTATAACTGTTATTATTATTCTTGTTACTATTATATTATCCCTATTCCTCTTGTCTTTCTCCTTATGACTGTTATTATTATCCTTATTACTATTATTATTATCCTCAATACTATCATTATTATCGCTATAACTGTTATTAATATTCTTATTACTATTACTATTATCCGTATTCCTCTTGTCTTTATCCTTATAACTATTATTATTACCGCTATATCTGTTATTATTATTCTTGTTACTATTATTATTATCCCTATTCCCCTTGTCTTTCTCCTTATAACTATTATTATTATCCTTATTATTATTATTATTATCGCTATAACTGTTCTTATTATTCTTGTTACTATTATTATTATCCCTATTCCTCTGGTCTTTCTCCTTAAAACTATTATTATTATCCTTATTATTATTTTTATTATCGCTATAACTGTTATTATTATCCTAATTACTATTATTATTATCGCTATAACTGTTATTATTATTCTTATTACTAGTACTATTATCCCTATTCCTCTTGTATTTATCCTTATAACTATTATTATTATCCTTATTATTATTATTATTATCGCTATAACTGTTATTACTATCTATATTACTATTATTATTATCGCTATAACTGTTATTATTATGCTTATTCTATTGTTACTATCTCTATTACTCCTGTCTTTATCCTTATAACTATTATCATTATCCTTATGACTATTATTATTATCGCTATAACTGTTATTATTATTCTTGTTACTATTATTACAGTCCGTATTACTCTTGCCTTTATCCTTAGTACTATTATTATTATCGCTATAACTGTTATTATTATTCTTGTTACTATTATTATTATCCCTATTCCTGTTGTCTTTCTCCTTATAACTATTATTATTATCCATATAACTATTATTATTATCGCTACCACTGTTATTATTATTGTTATTACTATTATTATTATCGCTATTGCCCTTGTCTTTATCCTTATAACTATTATTATTATCCTTATTATTATTATTATTATCGCTATAACTGTTATTATTGTTCTTATTACTATTACTATTATCCCTATTCCTCCTGTCTTTATCCTTATAACTATTATTGTTATCCTTATTACTATTATTATTATCGCTATAACTGTTATTATTATTCTTGTTACTATTATTACTGTCCGTATTACTCTTGCCTTTATCCTTAATACTATTATTGTTACCGCTATAACTGTTATTATTATCCTTGTTACTATTATTATTATCCCTATTCCTTTTGTCTTTCTCCTTATAACTATTATTATTATTATTATCGCTATAACTGTTGTTATTATTATTGTTACTATTATTATTATCCCTATTCCTCTTGTCTTTCTCCTTATTACTATTATTATTATCCTCAATACTATTATTATTATCGCTATAACTGTTATTAATATTCTTATTACTATTACTATTATCCGTATTCCTCTTGTCCTTATCCTTATAACTATTATTATTATCCTTATTATTATTATTATTATCGCTATAACTGTTATTATTATGCTTATTCTATTGTTACTATCTCTATTACTCCTGTCTTTATCCTTATAACTATTATCATTATCCTTATGACTATTATTATTATCGCTATAACTGTTATTATTATTCTTGTTACTATTACTACAGTCCGTATTACTCTTGCCTTTATCCTTAGTACTATTATTATTATCGCTATAACTGTTATTATTATTCTTGTTACTATTATTATTATCGCTATAACTGTTATTATTATTCTTATTACTATTGTTGCTATCCGTATTACTCTTGTCTTTATCCATATCACTATTATTATTAATCCTTATTACTATTATTATTATCGCTATAACTGTTACTATTATTCTTGTTACTATTATTATTATCCCTATTCCTCTTGTCTTTCTCCTTATAACTATTATTATTATCCTTATTATTATTATTATTATCGCTATAACTGTTGTTATTATTCTTGTTACTATTATTATTATCCCCATTCCTCGTGTCTTTCTCCTTATAACTATTATTATTATCGCTATAACTGTTATTATTATTCTTATTACTATTACTATTATCCCTATTCCTCTTGTATATATCCTTATAACTTTTATTATTATCCTTATTATTATTATTATTATCGCTATAACTGTTATTATTATTCTTATTACTATTACTATTAACCGTATTCCTCTTACCTTTATCCTTATAACTACTATTATTATCCTTATTATTACTATTATTATTATCGCTATAACTGTTGTTATTATTCTTGTTACTATTATTATTTTTCTTATTACTATTACTATTATCCCTATTCCTCTTGTATTTATCCTTATAACTATTATTATTATCCTTATTATTATTATTATTATCGCTATAACTGTTACTATTATTCTTGTTACTATTATTATTATCCCTATTCCTCTTGTCTTTCTACTTATAACTATTATTATTATCCTTATTATTATTATTATTATCGTTATAACTGTTATTATTATTCTTGTTACTATTATTATTATCGCTATTGCCCTTGTCTTTATCCTTATAACTATTATTATTATCCTTATTATTATTATTATTATCGCTATAACTGTTGTTATTATTCTTGTTACTATTATTATTATCCCTATTCCTCTTGTCTTTCTCCTTGTAACTATTATTATTATCGCTATAACTGTTATTATTATTCTTATTACTATTGTTACTATCCGTATTACTCTTGTCTTTATCCATACAACTATTATTATTAATCCATTTACTATTATTATTATCGCTACAACTGTTATTATTATTGTTATTACTATTATTATTATCGCTATTGCCCTTGTCTTTATCCTTATAACTATTACTATTATCCTTATTACTATTATTATTATCGCTATAACTGCTATTATTGTCCTTAATAGTATTATTATTATCGCTATAACTGTTATTATTATGGTTATTATATTGTTACTATCTCTATTACTCCTGTCTTTATCCTTATAACTATTATTATTATCCCTATTCCTCTTGTCTTTCTCCTTATAACTATTATTATTATCCATATAACTATTATTATTATCGCTACAACTGTTATTATTATTGTTATTACTATTATTATTATCGCTATTGCCCTTGTCTTTATCCTTATAACTATTATTATTATCCTTATTATTATTATTATTATCGCTATAACTGTTATTATTGTTCTTATTACTATTACTATTATCCCTATTCCTCTTGTCTATATCCTTATAACTATTATTGTTATCCTTATTACTATTATTATTATCGCTATAACTGTTATTATTATTCTTGTTACTATTATTACAGTCCGTATTACTCTTGCCTTTATCCTTAATACTATTATTATTACCGCTATAACTGTTATTATTATCCTTGTTACTATTATTATTATCCCTATTCCTTTTGTCTTTCTCCTTATAACTATTATTATTATTATTATCGCTATAACTGTTGTTATTATTATTGTTACTATTATTATTATCCCTATTCCTCTTGTCTTTCTCCTTATAACTATTATTATTATCCTTATTACTATTATTGTTATCCTCAATACTATTATTATTATCGCTATAACTGTTATTAATATTCTTATTACTATTACTATTATCCGTATTCCTCTTGTCCTTATCCTTATAACTATTATTATTATTCTTATTATTATTATTATTATCGCTATAACTGTTATTATTATGCTTATTCTATTGTTACTATCTCTATTACTCCTGTCTTCATCCTTATAACTATTATCATTATCCTTATGACTATTATTATTATCGCTATAACTGTTATTATTATTCTTGTTACTATTATTATTATCCCTATTCCTCTTGTCTTTCTCCTTATAACCATTATTATTATCCTTATTATTATTATTATTATCGCTATAACTGTTACTATTATTCTTGTTGCTATTATTATTATCCCTATTCCTCTTGTCTTTCTCCTTATAACTATTATTATTATCCTTATTATTATTATTATTATCGCCATAACTGTTACTATTATTCTTGTTACTATTATTATTATCGCTATAACTGTTATTATTATTCTTATTACTATTGTTGCTATCCGTATTACTCTTGTCTTTATCCATATAACTATTATTATTAATACTTATTACTATTATTATTATCGCTATAACTGTTATTATTATCCTTATTACTATTATTATTATCGCTATAACTGTTATTATTATGCTTATTCTATTGTTACTATCTCTATTACTCCTGTCTTTATCCTTATAACTATTATCATTATCCTTATGACTATTATTATTATCGCTATAACTGTTATTATTATTCTTGTTACTATTATTACAGTCCGTATTACTCTTGCCTTTATCCTTAGTACTATTATTATTATCGCTATAACTGTTATTATTATTCTTGTTACTATTATTATTATCCCTATTCCTCTTGTCTTTCTCCTTATGACTATTATTATTATCCTTATTACTATTATTATTATCCTCAATACTATCATTATTATCGCTATAACTGTTATTAATATTCTTATTACTATTACTATTATCCGTATTCCTCTTGTCTTTATCCTTATAACTATTATTATTACCGCTATATCTGTTATTATTATTCTTGTTACTATTATTATTATCCCTATTCCCCTTGTCTTTCTCCTTATAACTATTATTATTATCCTTATTATTATTATTATTATCGCTATAACTGTTCTTATTATTCTTGTTACTATTATTATTATCCCTATTCCTCTTGTCTTTCTCCTTATTACTATTATTATTATCCTCAATACTATTATTATTATCGCTATAACTGTTATTAATATTCTTATTACTATTACTATTATCCGTATTCCTCTTGTCCTTATCCTTATAACTATTATTATTATCCTTATTATTATTATTATTATCGCTATAACTGTTATTATTATGCTTATTCTATTGTTACTATCTCTATTACTCCTGTCTTTATCCTTATAACTATTATCATTATCCTTATGACTATTATTATTATCGCTATAACTGTTATTATTATTCTTGTTACTATTACTACAGTCCGTATTACTCTTGCCTTTATCCTTAGTACTATTATTATTATCGCTATAACTGTTATTATTATTCTTGTTACTATTATTATTATCGCTATAACTGTTATTATTATTCTTATTACTATTGTTGCTATCCGTATTACTCTTGTCTTTATCCATATCACTATTATTATTAATCCTTATTACTATTATTATTATCGCTATAACTGTTACTATTATTCTTGTTACTATTATTATTATCCCTATTCCTCTTGTCTTTCTCCTTATAACTATTATTATTATCCTTATTATTATTATTATTATCGCTATAACTGTTGTTATTATTCTTGTTACTATTATTATTATCCCCATTCCTCGTGTCTTTCTCCTTATAACTATTATTATTATCGCTATAACTGTTATTATTATTCTTATTACTATTACTATTATCCCTATTCCTCTTGTATATATCCTTATAACTTTTATTATTATCCTTATTATTATTATTATTATCGCTATAACTGTTATTATTATTCTTATTACTATTACTATTAACCGTATTCCTCTTACCTTTATCCTTATAACTACTATTATTATCCTTATTATTACTATTATTATTATCGCTATAACTGTTGTTATTATTCTTGTTACTATTATTATTTTTCTTATTACTATTACTATTATCCCTATTCCTCTTGTATTTATCCTTATAACTATTATTATTATCCTTATTATTATTATTATTATCGCTATAACTGTTACTATTATTCTTGTTACTATTATTATTATCCCTATTCCTCTTGTCTTTCTACTTATAACTATTATTATTATCCTTATTATTATTATTATTATCGTTATAACTGTTATTATTATTCTTGTTACTATTATTATTATCGCTATTGCCCTTGTCTTTATCCTTATAACTATTATTATTATCCTTATTATTATTATTATTATCGCTATAACTGTTGTTATTATTCTTGTTACTATTATTATTATCCCTATTCCTCTTGTCTTTCTCCTTGTAACTATTATTATTATCGCTATAACTGTTATTATTATTCTTATTACTATTGTTACTATCCGTATTACTCTTGTCTTTATCCATACAACTATTATTATTAATCCATTTACTATTATTATTATCGCTACAACTGTTATTATTATTGTTATTACTATTATTATTATCGCTATTGCCCTTGTCTTTATCCTTATAACTATTACTATTATCCTTATTACTATTATTATTATCGCTATAACTGCTATTATTATCCTTAATAGTATTATTATTATCGCTATAACTGTTATTATTATGGTTATTATATTGTTACTATCTCTATTACTCCTGTCTTTATCCTTATAACTATTATTATTATCCCTATTCCTCTTGTCTTTCTCCTTATAACTATTATTATTATCCATATAACTATTATTATTATCGCTACAACTGTTATTATTATTGTTATTACTATTATTATTATCGCTATTGCCCTTGTCTTTATCCTTATAACTATTATTATTATCCTTATTATTATTATTATTATCGCTATAACTGTTATTATTGTTCTTATTACTATTACTATTATCCCTATTCCTCTTGTCTATATCCTTATAACTATTATTGTTATCCTTATTACTATTATTATTATCGCTATAACTGTTATTATTATTCTTGTTACTATTATTACAGTCCGTATTACTCTTGCCTTTATCCTTAATACTATTATTATTACCGCTATAACTGTTATTATTATCCTTGTTACTATTATTATTATCCCTATTCCTTTTGTCTTTCTCCTTATAACTATTATTATTATTATTATCGCTATAACTGTTGTTATTATTATTGTTACTATTATTATTATCCCTATTCCTCTTGTCTTTCTCCTTATAACTATTATTATTATCCTTATTACTATTATTGTTATCCTCAATACTATTATTATTATCGCTATAACTGTTATTAATATTCTTATTACTATTACTATTATCCGTATTCCTCTTGTCCTTATCCTTATAACTATTATTATTATTCTTATTATTATTATTATTATCGCTATAACTGTTATTATTATGCTTATTCTATTGTTACTATCTCTATTACTCCTGTCTTCATCCTTATAACTATTATCATTATCCTTATGACTATTATTATTATCGCTATAACTGTTATTATTATTCTTGTTACTATTATTATTATCCCTATTCCTCTTGTCTTTCTCCTTATAACCATTATTATTATCCTTATTATTATTATTATTATCGCTATAACTGTTACTATTATTCTTGTTGCTATTATTATTATCCCTATTCCTCTTGTCTTTCTCCTTATAACTATTATTATTATCCTTATTATTATTATTATTATCGCCATAACTGTTACTATTATTCTTGTTACTATTATTATTATCGCTATAACTGTTATTATTATTCTTATTACTATTGTTGCTATCCGTATTACTCTTGTCTTTATCCATATAACTATTATTATTAATACTTATTACTATTATTATTATCGCTATAACTGTTATTATTATCCTTATTACTATTATTATTATCGCTATAACTGTTATTATTATGCTTATTCTATTGTTACTATCTCTATTACTCCTGTCTTTATCCTTATAACTATTATCATTATCCTTATGACTATTATTATTATCGCTATAACTGTTATTATTATTCTTGTTACTATTATTACAGTCCGTATTACTCTTGCCTTTATCCTTAGTACTATTATTATTATCGCTATAACTGTTATTATTATTCTTGTTACTATTATTATTATCCCTATTCCTCTTGTCTTTCTCCTTATGACTATTATTATTATCCTTATTACTATTATTATTATCCTCAATACTATCATTATTATCGCTATAACTGTTATTAATATTCTTATTACTATTACTATTATCCGTATTCCTCTTGTCTTTATCCTTATAACTATTATTATTACCGCTATATCTGTTATTATTATTCTTGTTACTATTATTATTATCCCTATTCCCCTTGTCTTTCTCCTTATAACTATTATTATTATCCTTATTATTATTATTATTATCGCTATAACTGTTCTTATTATTCTTGTTACTATTATTATTATCCCTATTCCTCTGGTCTTTCTCCTTAAAACTATTATTATTATCCTTATTATTATTTTTATTATCGCTATAACTGTTATTATTATCCTTATTACTATTATTATTATCGCTATAACTGTTATTATTATTCTTATTACTAGTACTATTATCCCTATTCCTCTTGTATTTATCCTTATAACTATTATTATTATCCTTATTATTATTATTATTATCGCTATAACTGTTATTACTATCTATATTACTATTATTATTATCGCTATAACTATTATTATTATGCTTATTCTATTGTTACTATCTCTATTACTCCTGTATTTATCCTTATAACTATTATCATTATCCTTATGACTATTATTATTATCGCTATAACTGTTATTATTATTCTTATTACTATTGTTGCTATCCGTATTACTCTTGTCTTTATCCATATAACTATTATTATTAATCCTTATTACTATTATTATTATCGCTATAACTGTTATTATTATCCTTATTACTATTATTATTATCGCTATAACTGTTATTATTATGCTTATTCTATTGTTACTATCTCTATTACTCCTGTCTTTATCCTTATAACTATTATCATTATCCTTATGACTATTATTATTATCGCTATAACTGTTATTATTATTCTTGTTACTATTATTACAGTCCGTATTAC
Source organism: Megachile ligniseca (assembly GCA_945859555.1). NCBI lineage: Eukaryota > Metazoa > Arthropoda > Insecta > Hymenoptera > Megachilidae > Megachile > Megachile ligniseca. The sequence goes on from CAMAOC010000192.1 coordinate 14,718, forward strand.
TCTTGCCTTTATCCTTAGTACTATTATTATTATCGCTATAACTGTTATTATTATTCTTGTTACTATTATTATTATCCCTATTCCTCTTGTCTTTCTCCTTATAACTATTATTATTATCCTTATTACTATTATTATTATCCTCAATACTATCATTATTATCGCTATAACTGTTATTAATATTCTTATTACTATTACTATTATCCGTATTCCTCTTGTCTTTATCCTTATAACTATTATTATTACCGCTATATCTGTTATTATTATTCTTGTTACTATTATTATTATCCCTATTCCCCTTGTCTTTCTCCTTATAACTATTATTATTATCCTTATTATTATTATTATTATCGCTATAACTGTTCTTATTATTCTTGTTACTATTATTATTATCCCTATTCCTCTGGTCTTTCTCCTTAAAACTATTATTATTATCCTTATTATTATTTTTATTATCGCTATAACTGTTATTATTATCCTTATTACTATTATTATTATCGCTATAACTGTTATTATTATTCTTATTACTAGTACTATTATCCCTATTCCTCTTGTATTTATCCTTATAACTATTATTATTATCCTTATTATTATTATTATTATCGCTATAACTGTTATTACTATCTATATTACTATTATTATTATCGCTATAACTATTATTATTATGCTTATTCTATTGTTACTATCTCTATTACTCCTGTATTTATCCTTATAACTATTATCATTATCCTTATGACTATTATTATTATCGCTATAACTGTTATTATTATTCTTGTTACTATTATTACAGTCCGTATTACTCTTGCCTTTATCCTTAGTACTATTATTATTATCGCTAAACTGTTAGTATTATTCTTGTTACTATTATTATTATCCCTATTCCTCTTGTCTTTCTCCTTATAACTATTATTATTATCCTTATTCTTATTATTATTATCGCTATAACTGTTATTATTATTCTTGTTACTATTATTATTATCCCTATTCCTCTTGTCTTTCTCCTTATAACTATTATTATTATCCTTATTATTATTATTATTATCGCTATAACTGTTGTTATTATTCTTGTTACTATTATTATTATTCTTATTACTATTACTATTATCCCTATTCCTCTTGTATTTATCCTTATAACTATTATTATTATCCTTATTATTATTATTATTATCGCTATAACTGTTACTATTATTCTTGTTACTATTATTATTATCCCTATTCCTCTTGTCTTTCTCCTTATAACTATTATTATTATCCTTATTATTATTATTATTATCGCCATAACTGTTACTATTATCCTTGTTACTATTATTATTATCGCTATAACTGTTATTATTATTCTTATTACTATTGTTGCTATCCGTATTACTCTTGTCTTTATCCATATAACTATTATTATTAATCCTTATTACTATTATTATTATCGCTATAACTGTTATTATTATCCTTATTACTATTATTATTATCGCTATAACTGTTATTATTATGCTTATTCTATTGTTACTATCTCTATTACTCCTGTCTTTATCCTTATAACTATTATCATTATCCTTATGACTATTATTATTATCGCTATAACTGTTATTATTATTCTTGTTACTATTATTACAGTCCGTATTACTCTTGCCTTTATCCTCAGTACTATTATTATTATCGCTATAACTGTTATTATTATTCTTGTTACTATTATTATTATCGCTATAACTGTTATTATTATTCTTATTACTATTGTTGCTATCCGTATTACTCTTGTCTTTATCCATATCACTATTATTATTAATCCTTATTACTATTATTATTATCGCTATAACTGTTACTATTATTCTTGTTACTATTATTATTATCCCTATTCCTCTTGTCTTTCTCCTTATAACTATTATTATTATCCTTATTATTATTATTATTATCGCTATAACTGTTGTTATTATTCTTGTTACTATTATTATTATCCCCATTCCTCTTGTCTTTCTCCTTATAACTATTATTATTATCGCTATAACTGTTATTATTATTCTTATTACTATTACTATTATCCCTATTCCTCTTGTATATATCCTTATAACTTTTATTATTATCCTTATTATTATTATTATTATCGCTATAACTGTTATTATTATTCTTATTACTATTACTATTAACCGTATTCCTCTTACCTTTATCCTTATAACTACTATTATTATCCTTATTATTACTATTATTATTATCGCTATAACTGTTGTTATTATTCTTGTTACTATTATTATTTTTCTTATTACTATTACTATTATCCCTATTCCTCTTGTATTTATCCTTATAACTATTATTATTATCCTTATTATTATTATTATTATCGCTATAACTGTTACTATTATTCTTGTTACTATTATTATTATCGCTATTGCCCTTGTCTTTATCCTTATAACTATTATTATTATCCTTATTATTATTATTATTATCGCTATAACTGTTGTTATTATTCTTGTTACTATTATTATTATCCCTATTCCTCTTGTCTTTCTCCTTGTAACTATTATTATTATCGCTATAACTGTTATTATTATTCTTATTACTATTGTTACTATCCGTATTACTCTTGTCTTTATCCATATAACTATTATTATTAATCCATTTACTATTATTATTATCGCTACAACTGTTATTATTATTGTTATTACTATTATTATTATCGCTATTGCCCTTATCTTTATCCTTATAACTATTACTATTATCCTTATTACTATTATTATTATCGCTATAACTGCTATTATTATCCTTAATAGTATTATTATTATCGCTATAACTGTTATTATTATGGTTATTATATTGTTACTATCCCTATTACTCTTGTCTTTATCCTTATAACTATTATTATTATCCTTAACACTATTATTATTATCGCTATAGCTGTTATTATTATTCTTGTTACTATTATTACTGTCCGTATTACTCTTGCCTTTATCCTTAATACTATTATTATTATCGCTATAACTGTTATTATTATTCTTGTTACTATTATTATTATCCCTATTCCTCTTGTCTTTCTCCTTATAACTATTATTATTATCCCTATTCCTCTTGTCTTTCTCCTTATAACTATTATTATTATCCATATAACTATTATTATTATCGCTACAACTGTTATTATTATTGTTATTACTATTATTATTATCGCTATTGCCCTTGTCTTTATCCTTATAACTATTATTATTATCCTTATTATTATTATTATTATCGCTATAACTGTTATTATTGTTCTTATTACTATTACTATTATCCCTATTCCTCTTGTCTATATCCTTATAACTATTATTGTTATCCTTATTACTATTATTATTATCGCTATAACTGTTATTATTATTCTTGTTACTATTATTACTGTCCGTATTACTCTTGCCTTTATCCTTAATACTATTATTATTACCGCTATAACTGTTATTATTATCCTTGTTACTATTATTATTATCCCTATTCCTTTTGTCTTTCTCCTTATAACTATTATTATTATTATTATCGCTATAACTGTTGTTATTATTATTGTTACTATTATTATTATCCCTATTCCTCTTGTCTTTCTCCTTATAACTATTATTATTATCCTTATTACTATTATTATTATCCTCAATACTATTATTATTATCGCTATAACTGTTATTAATATTCTTATTACTATTACTATTATCCGTATTCCTCTTGTCCTTCTCCTTATAACTATTATTATTATCCTTATTATTATTATTATTATCGCTATAACTGTTATTATTATGCTTATTCTATTGTTACTATCTCTATTACTCCTGTCTTTATCCTTATAACTATTATCATTATCCTTATGACTATTATTATTATCGCTATAACTGTTATTATTATTCTTGTTACTATTATTATTATCCCTATTCCTCTTGTCTTTCTCCTTATAACCATTATTATTATCCTTATTATTATTATTATTATCGCTATAACTGTTACTATTATTCTTGTTGCTATTATTATTATCCCTATTCCTCTTGTCTTTCTCCTTATAACTATTATTATTATCCTTATTATTATTATTATTATCGCCATAACTGTTACTATTATTCTTGTTACTATTATTATTATCGCTATAACTGTTATTATTATTCTTATTACTATTGTTGCTATCCGTATTACTCTTGTCTTTATCCATATAACTATTATTATTAATCCTTATTACTATTATTATTATCGCTATAACTGTTATTATTATCCTTATTACTATTATTATTATCGCTATAACTGTTATTATTATGCTTATTCTATTGTTACTATCTCTATTACTCCTGTCTTTCTCCTTATAACTATTATTATTATCCTTATTCTTATTATTATTATCGCTATAACTGTTATTATTATTCTTGTTACTATTATTATTATCCCTATTCCTCTTGTCTTTCTCCTTATAACTATTATTATTATCCTTATTATTATTATTATTATCGCTATAACTGTTGTTATTATTCTTGTTACTATTATTATTATTCTTATTACTATTACTATTATCCCTATTCCTCTTGTATTTATCCTTATAACTATTATTATTATCCTTATTATTATTATTATTATCGCTATAACTGTTACTATTATTCTTGTTACTATTATTATTATCCCTATTCCTCTTGTCTTTCTCCTTATAACTATTATTATTATCCTTATTCTTATTATTATTATCGCTATAACTGTTATTATTATTCTTGTTACTATTATTATTATCCCTATTCCTCTTGTCTTTCTCCTTATAACTATTATTATTATCCTTATTATTATTATTATTATCGCTATAACTGTTGTTATTATTCTTGTTACTATTATTATTATTCTTATTACTATTACTATTATCCCTATTCCTCTTGTATTTATCCTTATAACTATTATTATTATCCTTATTATTATTATTATTATCGCTATAACTGTTACTATTATTCTTGTTACTATTATTATTATCCCTATTCCTCTTGTCTTTCTCCTTATAACTATTATTATTATCCTTATTATTATTATTATTATCGCCATAACTGTTACTATTATCCTTGTTACTATTATTATTATCGCTATAACTGTTATTATTATTCTTATTACTATTGTTGCTATCCGTATTACTCTTGTCTTTATCCATATAACTATTATTATTAATCCTTATTACTATTATTATTATCGCTATAACTGTTATTATTATCCTTATTACTATTATTATTATCGCTATAACTGTTATTATTATGCTTATTCTATTGTTACTATCTCTATTACTCCTGTCTTTATCCTTATAACTATTATCATTATCCTTATGACTATTATTATTATCGCTATAACTGTTATTATTATTCTTGTTACTATTATTACAGTCCGTATTACTCTTGCCTTTATCCTCAGTACTATTATTATTATCGCTATAACTGTTATTATTATTCTTGTTACTATTATTATTATCGCTATAACTGTTATTATTATTCTTATTACTATTGTTGCTATCCGTATTACTCTTGTCTTTATCCATATCACTATTATTATTAATCCTTATTACTATTATTATTATCGCTATAACTGTTACTATTATTCTTGTTACTATTATTATTATCCCTATTCCTCTTGTCTTTCTCCTTATAACTATTATTATTATCCTTATTATTATTATTATTATCGCTATAACTGTTGTTATTATTCTTGTTACTATTATTATTATCCCCATTCCTCTTGTCTTTCTCCTTATAACTATTATTATCATCGCTATAACTGTTATTATTATTCTTATTACTATTACTATTATCCCTATTCCTCTTGTATATATCCTTATAACTTTTATTATTATCCTTATTATTATTATTATTATCGCTATAACTGTTATTATTATTCTTATTACTATTACTATTAACCGTATTCCTCTTACCTTTATCCTTATAACTACTATTATTATCCTTATTATTACTATTATTATTATCGCTATAACTGTTGTTATTATTCTTGTTACTATTATTATTTTTCTTATTACTATTACTATTATCCCTATTCCTCTTGTATTTATCCTTATAACTATTATTATTATCCTTATTATTATTATTATTATCGCTATAACTGTTACTATTATTCTTGTTACTATTATTATTATCGCTATTGCCCTTGTCTTTATCCTTATAACTATTATTATTATCCTTATTATTATTATTATTATCGCTATAACTGTTGTTATTATTCTTGTTACTATTATTATTATCCCTATTCCTCTTGTCTTTCTCCTTGTAACTATTATTATTATCGCTATAACTGTTATTATTATTCTTATTACTATTGTTACTATCCGTATTACTCTTGTCTTTATCCATATAACTATTATTATTAATCCATTTACTATTATTATTATCGCTACAACTGTTATTATTATTGTTATTACTATTATTATTATCGCTATTGCCCTTATCTTTATCCTTATAACTATTACTATTATCCTTATTACTATTATTATTATCGCTATAACTGCTATTATTATCCTTAATAGTATTATTATTATCGCTATAACTGTTATTATTATGGTTATTATATTGTTACTATCCCTATTACTCTTGTCTTTATCCTTATAACTATTATTATTATCCTTAACACTATTATTATTATCGCTATAGCTGTTATTATTATTCTTGTTACTATTATTACTGTCCGTATTACTCTTGCCTTTATCCTTAATACTATTATTATTATCGCTATAACTGTTATTATTATTCTTGTTACTATTATTATTATCCCTATTCCTCTTGTCTTTCTCCTTATAACTATTATTATTATCCCTATTCCTCTTGTCTTTCTCCTTATAACTATTATTATTATCCATATAACTATTATTATTATCGCTACAACTGTTATTATTATTGTTATTACTATTATTATTATCGCTATTGCCCTTGTCTTTATCCTTATAACTATTATTATTATCCTTATTATTATTATTATTATCGCTATAACTGTTATTATTGTTCTTATTACTATTACTATTATCCCTATTCCTCTTGTCTATATCCTTATAACTATTATTGTTATCCTTATTACTATTATTATTATCGCTATAACTGTTATTATTATTCTTGTTACTATTATTACTGTCCGTATTACTCTTGCCTTTATCCTTAATACTATTATTATTACCGCTATAACTGTTATTATTATCCTTGTTACTATTATTATTATCCCTATTCCTTTTGTCTTTCTCCTTATAACTATTATTATTATTATTATCGCTATAACTGTTGTTATTATTATTGTTACTATTATTATTATCCCTATTCCTCTTGTCTTTCTCCTTATAACTATTATTATTATCCTTATTACTATTATTATTATCCTCAATACTATTATTATTATCGCTATAACTGTTATTAATATTCTTATTACTATTACTATTATCCGTATTCCTCTTGTCCTTCTCCTTATAACTATTATTATTATCCTTATTATTATTATTATTATCGCTATAACTGTTATTATTATGCTTATTCTATTGTTACTATCTCTATTACTCCTGTCTTTATCCTTATAACTATTATCATTATCCTTATGACTATTATTATTATCGCTATAACTGTTATTATTATTCTTGTTACTATTATTATTATCCCTATTCCTCTTGTCTTTCTCCTTATAACCATTATTATTATCCTTATTATTATTATTATTATCGCTATAACTGTTACTATTATTCTTGTTGCTATTATTATTATCCCTATTCCTCTTGTCTTTCTCCTTATAACTATTATTATTATCCTTATTATTATTATTATTATCGCCATAACTGTTACTATTATTCTTGTTACTATTATTATTATCGCTATAACTGTTATTATTATTCTTATTACTATTGTTGCTATCCGTATTACTCTTGTCTTTATCCATATAACTATTATTATTAATCCTTATTACTATTATTATTATCGCTATAACTGTTATTATTATCCTTATTACTATTATTATTATCGCTATAACTGTTATTATTATGCTTATTCTATTGTTACTATCTCTATTACTCCTGTCTTTCTCCTTATAACTATTATTATTATCCTTATTCTTATTATTATTATCGCTATAACTGTTATTATTATTCTTGTTACTATTATTATTATCCCTATTCCTCTTGTCTTTCTCCTTATAACTATTATTATTATCCTTATTATTATTATTATTATCGCTATAACTGTTGTTATTATTCTTGTTACTATTATTATTATTCTTATTACTATTACTATTATCCCTATTCCTCTTGTATTTATCCTTATAACTATTATTATTATCCTTATTATTATTATTATTATCGCTATAACTGTTACTATTATTCTTGTTACTATTATTATTATCCCTATTCCTCTTGTCTTTCTCCTTATAACTATTATTATTATCCTTATTATTATTATTATTATCGCCATAACTGTTACTATTATCCTTGTTACTATTATTATTATCGCTATAACTGTTATTATTATTCTTATTACTATTGTTGCTATCCGTATTACTCTTGTCTTTATCCATATAACTATTATTATTAATCCTTATTACTATTATTATTATCGCTATAACTGTTATTATTATCCTTATTACTATTATTATTATCGCTATAACTGTTATTATTATGCTTATTCTATTGTTACTATCTCTATTACTCCTGTCTTTATCCTTATAACTATTATCATTATCCTTATGACTATTATTATTATCGCTATAACTGTTATTATTATTCTTGTTACTATTATTACAGTCCGTATTACTCTTGCCTTTATCATTAGTACTATTATTATTATCGCTATAACTGTTATTATTATTCTTGTTACTATTATAATTATCCCTATTCCTCTTGTCTTTCTCCTTATAACTATTATTATTATCCTTATTACTATTATTATTATCCTCAATACTATCATTATTATCGCTATAACTGTTATTAATATTCTTATTACTATTACTATTATCCGTATTCCTCTTGTCTTTATCCTTATAACTATTATTATTACCGCTATATCTGTTATTATTATTCTTGTTACTATTATTATTATCCCTATTCCCCTTGTCTTTCTCCTTATAACTATTATTATTATCCTTATTATTATTATTATTATCGCTATAACTGTTCTTATTATTCTTGTTACTATTATTATTATCCCTATTCCTCTGGTCTTTCTCCTTAAAACTATTATTATTATCCTTATTATTATTTTTATTATCGCTATAACTGTTATTATTATCCTTATTACTATTATTATTATCGCTATAACTGTTATTATTATTCTTATTACTAGTACTATTATCCCTATTCCTCTTGTATTTATCCTTATAACTATTATTATTATCCTTATTATTATTATTATTATCGCTATAACTGTTATTACTATCTATATTACTATTATTATTATCGCTATAACTATTATTATTATGCTTATTCTATTGTTACTATCTCTATTACTCCTGTATTTATCCTTATAACTATTATCATTATCCTTATGACTATTATTATTATCGCTATAACTGTTATTATTATTCTTGTTACTATTATTACAGTCCGTATTACTCTTGCCTTTATCCTTAGTACTATTATTATTATCGCTAAACTGTTAGTATTATTCTTGTTACTATTATTATTATCCCTATTCCTCTTTTCTTTCTCCTTATAACTATTATTATTATCCTTATTCTTATTATTATTATCGCTATAACTGTTATTATTATTCTTGTTACTATTATTATTATCCCTATTCCTCTTGTCTTTCTCCTTATAACTATTATTATTATCCTTATTATTATTATTATTATCGCTATAACTGTTGTTATTATTCTTGTTACTATTATTATTATTCTTATTACTATTACTATTATCCCTATTCCTCTTGTATTTATCCTTATAACTATTATTATTATCCTTATTATTATTATTATTATCGCTATAACTGTTACTATTATTCTTGTTACTATTATTATTATCCCTATTCCTCTTGTCTTTCTCCTTATAACTATTATTATTATCCTTATTATTATTATTATTATCGCCATAACTGTTACTATTATCCTTGTTACTATTATTATTATCGCTATAACTGTTATTATTATTCTTATTACTATTGTTGCTATCCGTATTACTCTTGTCTTTATCCATATAACTATTATTATTAATCCTTATTACTATTATTATTATCGCTATAACTGTTATTATTATCCTTATTACTATTATTATTATCGCTATAACTGTTATTATTATGCTTATTCTATTGTTACTATCTCTATTACTCCTGTCTTTATCCTTATAACTATTATCATTATCCTTATGACTATTATTATTATCGCTATAACTGTTATTATTCTTGTTACTATTATTACAGTCCGTATTACTCTTGCCTTTATCCTCAGTACTATTATTATTATCGCTATAACTGTTATTATTATTCTTGTTACTATTATTATTATCGCTATAACTGTTATTATTATTCTTATTACTATTGTTGCTATCCGTATTACTCTTGTCTTTATCCATATCACTATTATTATTAATCCTTATTACTATTATTATTATCGCTATAACTGTTACTATTATTCTTGTTACTATTATTATTATCCCTATTCCTCTTGTCTTTCTCCTTATAACTATTATTATTATCCTTATTATTATTATTATTATCGCTATAACTGTTGTTATTATTCTTGTTACTATTATTATTATCCCCATTCCTCTTGTCTTTCTCCTTATAACTATTATTATTATCGCTATAACTGTTATTATTATTCTTATTACTATTACTATTATCCCTATTCCTCTTGTATATATCCTTATAACTTTTATTATTATCCTTATTATTATTATTATTATCGCTATAACTGTTATTATTATTCTTATTACTATTACTATTAACCGTATTCCTCTTACCTTTATCCTTATAACTACTATTATTATCCTTATTATTACTATTATTATTATCGCTATAACTGTTGTTATTATTCTTGTTACTATTATTATTTTTCTTATTACTATTACTATTATCCCTATTCCTCTTGTATTTATCCTTATAACTATTATTATTATCCTTATTATTATTATTATTATCGCTATAACTGTTACTATTATTCTTGTTACTATTATTATTATCCCTATTCCTCTTGTCTTTCTACTTATAACTATTATTATTATCCTTATTATTATTATTATTATCGTTATAACTGTTATTATTATTCTTGTTACTATTATTATTATCGCTATTGCCCTTGTCTTTATCCTTATAACTGTTATTATTATCCTTATTATTATTATTATTATCGCTATAACTGTTGTTATTATTCTTGTTACTATTATTATTATCCCTATTCCTCTTGTCTTTCTCCTTGTAACTATTATTATTATCGCTATAACTGTTATTATTATTCTTATTACTATTGTTACTATCCGTATTACTCTTGTCTTTATCCATATAACTATTATTATTAATCCATTTACTATTATTATTATCGCTACAACTGTTATTATTATTGTTATTACTATTATTATTATCGCTATTGCCCTTGTCTTTATCCTTATAACTATTACTATTATCCTTATTACTATTATTATTATCGCTATAACTGCTATTATTATCCTTAATAGTATTATTATTATCGCTATAACTGTTATTATTATGGTTATTATATTGTTACTATCCCTATTACTCTTGTCTTTATCCTTATAACTATTATTATTATCCTTAACACTATTATTATTATCGCTATAGCTGTTATTATTATTCTTGTTACTATTATTACTGTCCGTATTACTCTTGCCTTTATCCTTAATACTATTATTATTATCGCTATAACTGTTATTATTATTCTTGTTACTATTATTATTATCCCTATTCCTCTTGTCTTTCTCCTTATAACTATTATTATTATCCCTATTCCTCTTGTCTTTCTCCTTATAACTATTATTATTATCCATATAACTATTATTATTATCGCTACAACTGTTATTATTATTGTTATTACTATTATTATTATCGCTATTGCCCTTGTCTTTATCCTTATAACTATTATTATTATCCTTATTATTATTATTATTATCGCTATAACTGTTATTATTGTTCTTATTACTATTACTATTATCCCTATTCCTCTTGTCTATATCCTTATAACTATTATTGTTATCCTTATTACTATTATTATTATCGCTATAACTGTTATTATTATTCTTGTTACTATTATTACTGTCCGTATTACTCTTGCCTTTATCCTTAATACTATTATTATTACCGCTATAACTGTTATTATTATCCTTGTTACTATTATTATTATCCCTATTCCTTTTGTCTTTCTCCTTATAACTATTATTATTATTATTATCGCTATAACTGTTGTTATTATTATTGTTACTATTATTATTATCCCTATTCCTCTTGTCTTTCTCCTTATAACTATTATTATTATCCTTATTACTATTATTATTATCCTCAATACTATTATTATTATCGCTATAACTGTTATTAATATTCTTATTACTATTACTATTATCCGTATTCCTCTTGTCCTTATCCTTATAACTATTATTATTATCCTTATTATTATTATTATTATCGCTATAACTGTTATTATTATGCTTATTCTATTGTTACTATCTCTATTACTCCTGTCTTTATCCTTATAACTATTATCATTATCCTTATGACTATTATTATTATCGCTATAACTGTTATTATTATTCTTGTTACTATTATTATTATCCCTATTCCTCTTGTCTTTCTCCTTATAACCATTATTATTATCCTTATTATTATTATTATTATCGCTATAACTGTTACTATTATTCTTGTTGCTATTATTATTATCCCTATTCCTCTTGTCTTTCTCCTTATAACTATTATTATTATCCTTATTATTATTATTATTATCGCCATAACTGTTACTATTATTCTTGTTACTATTATTATTATCGCTATAACTGTTATTATTATTCTTATTACTATTGTTGCTATCCGTATTACTCTTGTCTTTATCCATATAACTATTATTATTAATCCTTATTACTATTATTATTATCGCTATAACTGTTATTATTATCCTTATTACTATTATTATTATCGCTATAACTGTTATTATTATGCTTATTCTATTGTTACTATCTCTATTACTCCTGTCTTTATCCTTATAACTATTATCATTATCCTTATGACTATTATTATTATCGCTATAACTGTTATTATTATTCTTGTTACTATTATTACAGTCCGTATTACTCTTGCCATTATCCTTAGTACTATTATTATTATCGCTATAACTGTTATTATTATTCTTGTTACTATTATTATTATCCCTATTCCTCTTGTCTTTCTCCTTATAACTATTATTATTATCCTTATTACTATTATTATTATCCTCAATACTATCATTATTATCGCTATAACTGTTATTAATATTCTTATTACTATTACTATTATCCGTATTCCTCTTGTCTTTATCCTTATAACTATTATTATTACCGCTATATCTGTTATTATTATTCTTGTTATTATTATTATTATCCCTATTCCACTTGTCTTTCTCCTTATAACTATTATCATTATCCTTATGACTATTATTATTATCGCTATAACTGTTATTATTATTCTTGTTACTATTATTACAGTCCGTATTACTCTTGCCTTTATCCTTAGTACTATTATTATTATCGCTAAACTGTTAGTATTATTCTTGTTACTATTATTATTATCCCTATTCCTCTTGTCTTTCTCCTTATAACTATTATTATTATCCTTATTCTTATTATTATTATCGCTATAACTGTTATTATTATTCTTATTACTATTATTATTATCCCTATTCCTCTTGTCTTTCTCCTTATAACTATTATTATTATCCCTATTCCTCTTGTCTTTCTCCTTATAACTATTATTATTATCCATATAACTATAATTATTATCGCTACAACTGTTATTATTATTGTTATTACTATTATTATTATCGCTATTGCCCTTGTCTTTATCCTTATAACTATTATTATTATCCTTATTATTATTATTATTATCGCTATAACTGTTATTATTGTTCTTATTACTATTACTATTATCCCTATTCCTCTTGTCTATATCCTTATAACTATTATTGTTATCCTTATTACTATTATTATTATCGCTATAACTGTTATTATTATTCTTGTTGATATTATTACTGTCCGTATTACTCTTGCCTTTATCCTTAATACTATTATTATTATCCTTATTATTATTATTATTATCGCTATAACTGTTATTATTGTTCTTATTACTATTACTATTATCCCTATTCCTCCTGTCTATATCCTTATAACTATTATTGTTATCCTTATTACTATTATTATTATCGCTATAACTGTTGTTATTATTATTGTTACTATTATTATTATCCCTATTCCTCTTGTCTTTCTCCTTATAACTATTATTATTATCCTTATTTCTATTATTATTATCCTCAATACTATTATTATTATCGCTATAACTGTTATTAATATTCTTATTACTATTACTATTATCCGTATTCCTCTTGTCCTTATCCTTATAACTATTATTATTATCCTTATTATTATTATTATTATCGCTATAACTGTTATTATTATTCTTGTTACTATTATTATTATCCCTATTCCTCTTGTCTTTCTCCTTATAACTATTATTATTATCCTTATTACTATTATTATTATCCTCAATACTATCATTATTATCGCTATAACTGTTATTAATATTCTTATTACTATTACTATTATCCGTATTCCTCTTGTCTTTATCCTTATAACTATTATTATTACCGCTACATCTGTTATTATTATTCTTGTTACTATTATTATTATCCCTATTCTTCTTGTCTTTCTCCTTATAACTATTATTATTATCCTTATTATTATTATTATTATCGCTATAACTGTTCTTATTATTCTTGTTACTATTATTATTATCCCTATTCCTCTGGTCTTTCTCCTTAAAACTATTATTATTATCCTTATTATTATTATTATTATCGCTATAACTGTCATTATTATCCTTATTACTATTATTATTATCGCTATAACTGTTATTATTATTCTTATTACTAGTACTATTATCCCTATTCCTCTTGTATTTATCCTTATAACTATTATTATTATCCTTATTATTATTATTATTACCGCTATATCTGTTATTATTATTCTTGTTACTATTATTATTATCCCTATTCCTCTTGTCTTTCTCCTTATAACTATTATTATTATCCTTATTATTATTATTATTATCGCTATAACTGTTATTATTATTCTTGTTACTATTATTATTATCCCTATTCCTCTTGTCTTTCTCCTTATAACTATTATTATTATCCTTATTATTATTATTATTATCGCTATAACTGTTGTTATTATTCTTGTTACTATTATTATTATCCCCATTCCTCTTGTCTTTCTCCTTATAACTATTATTATTATCGCTATAACTGTTATTATTATTCTTATTACTATTACTATTAACCGTATTCCTCTTACCTTTATCCTTATAACTACTATTATTATCCTTATTATTACTATTATTATTATCGCTATAACTGTTGTTATTATTCTTGTTACTATTATTATTATTCTTATTACTATTACTATTATCCCTATTCCTCTTGTATTTATCCTTATAACTATTATTATTATCCTTATTATTATTATTATTATCGCTATAACTGTTACTATTATTCTTGTTACTATTATTATTATCCCTATTCCTCTTGTCTTTCTCCTTATAACTATTATTATTATCCTTATTATTATTATTATTATCGTTATAACTGTTATTATTATTCTTGTTACTATTATTATTATCGCTATTGCTCTTGTCTTTATCCTTATAACTATTATTATTATCCTTATTATTATTATTATTATCGCTATAACTGTTGTTATTATTCTTGTTACTATTATTATTATCCCTATTCCTCTTGTCTTTCTCCTTGTAACTATTATTATTATCGCTATAACTGTTATTATTATTCTTATTACTATTGTTACTATCCGTATTACTCTTGTCTTTATCCATATAACTATTATTATTAATCCATTTACTATTATTATTATCGCTACAACTGTTATTATTATTGTTATTACTATTATTATTATCGCTATTGCCCTTGTCTTTATCCTTATAACTATTACTATTATCCTTATTACTATTATTATTATCGCTATAACTGCTATTATTATCCTTAATAGTATTATTATTATCGCTATAACTGTTATTATTATGGTTATTATATTGTTACTATCCCTATTACTCTTGTCTTTATCCTTATAACTATTATTATTATCCTTAACACTATTATTATTATCGCTATAGCTGTTATTATTATTCTTGTTACTATTATTACTGTCCGTATTACTCTTGCCTTTATCCTTAATACTATTATTATTATCGCTATAACTGTTATTATTATTCTTGTTACTATTATTATTATCCCTATTCCTCTTGTCTTTCTCCTTATAACTATTATTATTATCCTTATTATTATTATTATTATCGCTATAACTGTTATTATTATTCTTGTTACTATTATTATTATCACTATTCCTCTTGTCTTTCTCCTTATAACTATTATTATTAACCCTATTCCTCTTGTCTTTCTCCTTATAACTATTATTATTATCCATATAACTATAATTATTATCGCTACAACTGTTATTATTATTGTTATTACTATTATTATTATCGCTATTGCCCTTGTCTTTATCCTTATAACTATTATTATTATCCTTATTATTATTATTATTATCGCTATAACTGTTATTATTGTTCTTATTACTATTACTATTATCCCTATTCCTCTTGTCTATATCCTTATAACTATTATTGTTATCCTTATTACTATTATTATTATCGCTATAACTGTTATTATTATTCTTGTTACTATTATTACTGTCCGTATTACTCTTGCCTTTATCCTTAATACTATTATTATTACCGCTATAACTGTTATTATTATCCTTGTTACTATTATTATTATCCCTATTCCTCTGGTCTTTCTCCTTAAAACTATTATTATTATCCTTATTATTATTATTATTATCGCTATAACTGTCATTATTATCCTTATTACTATTATTATTATCGCTATAACTATTATTATTATGCTTATTCTATTGTTACTATCTCTATTACTCCTGTATTTATCCTTATAACTATTATCATTATCCTTATGACTTTTATTATTATCGCTATAACTGTTATTATTATTCTTGTTACTATTATTACAGTCCGTATTACTCTTGCCTTTATCCTTAGTACTATTATTATTATCGCTATAACTGTTAGTATTATTCTTGTTACTATTATTATTATCCCTATTCCTCTTGTCTTTCTCCTTATAACTATTATTATTATCCTTATTCTTATTATTATTATCGCTATAACTGTTATTATTATTCATATTACTTTTACTATTATCCCAATTCCTCTTGTCTCTCTCCTTATAACTATTATTATTATCGCTATAACTGTTATTATTATCCTTAATACTATTATTATTATCGCTATAACTGTTATTATTATTCTTGTTACTATTATTATTATCGCTATAACTGTTATTATTATTCTTATTACTTTTGTTGCTATCCGTATTACTCTTGTCTTTATCCAGATAACTATTATTATTAATCATCATTACTATTATTATTATCGCTATAACTGTTATTATTATTGTTATTACTATTATTATTATCGCTATAACTGTTATTATTATGCTTATTCTATTGTTACTATCACTATTACTCTTGTCTTTATCCTTATAACTATTATCATTATCCTTATGACTATTATTATTATCGCTATAACTGTTATTATTATTCTTGTTACTATTATTACTGTCCGTATTACTCTTGCCTTTATCCTTAGTACTATTATTATTATCGCTATAACTGTTATTATTATTCTTGTTACTATTATTATTATCCCTATTCCTCTTGTCTTTCTCCTTATAACCATTGTTATTATCCTTATTATTATTATTATTATCGCCGTAACTGTTACTATTATTCTTGTTGCTATTATTATTATCCCTATTCCTCTTGTCTTTCTCCTTATAACTAATATTATTATCCTTATTATTATTATTATTATCGCCATAACTGTTATTATTATTCTTATTACTACTGTTGCTATCCGTATTACTCTTGTCTTTATCCATATAACTATTATTATTAATCCTGTGACGTATCGGTTCAGGGAACGAAAGAAAAATTCCCTGCGGGGGAGGGCGACCAGGGAAAGTGGCCCTCCGCTTACCGAAGTCTACAATCCACGGACGATTTTTAATCCGGGCGCCAGTGCGTAAGCACTCGTCCAGGGAATACGCCCTTCCGGCAGCTCGTTCGGGAGCGAAACTCAGAGGGGGTCGGTAAGAAGAAAATAAATGACCCGCGAGTATTGGGTAACGATAAACTTTATTCTGGCCGAAATAGGCCGCGACGATCTCAAAAAAAGTTCTGAGCCCCACGCGGTACAACGTACGGTCGGGAGGAGGGTACGCAGTCGCCAATCGCGAGAAGGGTTTCGCGACGCGGGGGCTCACGATACAAAGAAAACGCGGTACGGAATAACCGATATCGGACGCACGCGTAAGGGGAGCACACCCTCTCTGTGGTGTGGACAGAAAGGGGACGCTGGTCCTAAAACCCAAAATACAAAAGAAAAAGGTAACGAAAATTACGGGCGCGCGGCGCAACGCGGCACGGAGGCGCGGAAAAATCGGCGCAAACGCGAACGAAGCGCGGCCTCTCGGGTCCCAGTCGCCGGGGCTGGTGGTCCTACCGCGAGGTACCACCCGCACACACGCACACTCACAAAAAAAACGCACGGCGGAGCGCGCCGGGATGCAATCCCAAAAAGAAAAGGGTCCTACCTTTGCAGATGGTGGAGGTGGACGCCTTCTCGATATCGGCACACACAAAAAAAAAAGGAATCACTCAAAACCAAAACACACAAAACCAAGAAGAAAACTAAAGAAACGGAAAATACAACACGTGAAAGGGAAACGAAAGAAAAGAACAAAAAAAAACGGAAAACTCGAAACGTTCGTAAATCCAAAAACAAAATCCTCCCGGTACCGATCGCGGCTCGCTCGACAAAACGCTTCGCGAATTGATTCCTCTCGATCTTCCGCCCGGTCTCCCGGTGCGCGGGGTTCCCCCACCCCGAGGATTTCGGTGTTGGGGATGGGCCGCCGCGCATCCTTTGTCGGCCAGGTCCTGGGGCCCCCTTCGGGTGGTGGCTGGGGGTGGCTTGTCCCCAGGCCTGGCATCCTCTGGTGGTGGGCTGCCGGTCGCCCCCGCGGCAGCAGACGGGGTGGCTCGGCGACCGGACAGCCGGCGGCGTCTTTCTTCCGGTGGACCCATCCCGCGCCTCCGTCACTCGGGTGGAGGTTCCCGTTGCAACCGGGGACACGGGCTCCTCTTCCGTGGCGCTCCTGCGGGAGGGGGGGGGGGAAGAGTGGGAGGCCCGCGCGAACACAAAACAACAAACAAAAAAAAAAACATTAGCAACACATCCATCCCTCCACACTGCCCAGCGGCTGGGGTGTCGCTGGGCGGAGGAGGGAGGCCGGCGGGCCTGGTGGCCACTCGTAACGAGGTCAAAGTGTGCCTCGTTACACACCCCCCCCCCCCAAAAGTTGGCCTGCCTCTCCTCCCCACTTACGCGCCCGCTCCTCGAGGCCGCTTGCCTTGGCAAGCGAGCGGCGAAGATGGCTAATCCAGAAAAAAAAACTCCTGCCTTATAACACACTTGATAACAAAGATTAAAAAAAAGATTTAAAAAAAAGGAGTGAGAGTAGGGCTAGGGAAAAAAAAGAAGGTGGGTGGAGAGAGAGGCCATAACCAATACTTCAAGAACACACAAAAATAAATCATACCAGGCATGCTCTCCTACGGTATACGATAATTTGCGCCTCGACGAGCGACGGGCCGCGGTATAAGAACCAACGCAAGAACTAGTCTGGCTGTCTTAATCCGGGCGTGTCAAGCCCTCTTAATTTGGAATAATTGGCTTAGCCTAATTCAATTCCGGGGCTTGACTTCTTCATCGCTGTCGATCTGAACTCGGTATTTGTCGGTAACGACATTTTCTCACGCTCGCTGATCAGCTGTTTCGGGGCGCGAGTTTCTCGACGCCACTTTAACGGCGGAGACTCGGCGTTCCCAATCCGAAACCCCATATGCTGATTGACCTCCAGAGTGGAGTCATCGTGTTCTATGGGCGATCAGCAGAGCTGCCCTCAATTTCTCTCGTCCGCTGAACAGAAAAGTCTGTCCCCTGCAACGGGACGAAGAAAGGGGGGCTGTGAGAAAAGAAAAAGGGAAACGAGACGGAAAGAAAGGAACGATAGTTCAAGCGCACGATAACGGTACGAGAACGGGAAACACAACCAAACACTAAACGAAGACAAAAAAAAAAACTAAACAAAATATGCCTTTTTGGCCCAAGTGGCCGGCAAACTAAATAATAATAATAAAAAGAAAACAATAAACATTTAAATAATCAAAACGAAAAAAGAAAACTAAACTCAAGAATGTATATTTAATAAAATAAACAAAGAAAGAGAAAAAAAAAAATTCCCACCACCACAATAGACAAATATGATTAATAATTTTTTTTGTTTTTGTTTTTGGAATTTTATTAAATTTATTCTTTTTTTTTTTTTTTTTTTTTTTTCTACTTAAAATCTACTTTTTACAACATTAACCCACCACCTATAATAAGAAAAATCAAAAGACAGACAATGGACAACATACGGGAATCCGGCAGGGCCCCCGCAGACCCTCTATTGCCGCCGGTGCGGGGCCGCCTGCTGCTCCGCACGCCATGCCCGCGAACACTGCGGGCATGACTGGAGCGTCACGCCGGGCCACCCACACCGGTAGCAGTAGGCTCCAGTGGGCGGATAGGGGCAATTACCCCTGTTATGCCCCGTCCGCCTACACTGGAAGCATACCCCTGGTGGGGCCGGACCTGCGGGCTGGGCTTGGGAGCCCCCAGGCGCCTCCTCCTTGGCCAGATCACTCATTAAGGCCAGGATCTTAGCGGCTGTGTCGAAATAGCGACCTGGCAGAGTGGCAGCCTGGCCGCTGGCGGGCGCCTCCGCCGCTACCCGCCTACGCTTTTCGGGCCGTTGGCCCGGAGCGTTATGACCCTGGGTCAACGGCCGGGCAGGGGGCGGGGGTGCCGCGCTTTTAGCGGGGGCGCGGCGGTTCCTCCTCCGCGCCTCCCTCTTGACGCGCCCGGAGACGGGCGCTACGGCGACGGTAGTCGTCACCGCGGGGAGCGCGGACTCCCTCCGCGCCTCCCTCTTTACGCGCCCGTGGACGGGCGGTACTGCGGCTGCGGAGGTGGATGCTGCGGGGGCGGCGGGCCCTCGCCGCGCCTGGCGGGTCCTTTTCCGCCGCTCCCTCCTTTTCGCCGTCCGGGCTGATCCCGTCCTCGTTGGGGTGGCGACTCCTGTCGCCACCAAGGTCGGCGGCGCCTCCGCTGTCGAGGCCCGGGGCTGCAGACAGGCGCCCGGGGGAAAGGGGTCGAACGCCAAGTCCGGGTGGTGTGGGGCCGGCTGTTTCCGGGCCCCACTTCGACCGCCTCTCCTTCCTCGACGCAGCATCCTGTAGTGGCAAAGAAACATTAGAAGCGGTCGGTAACGGATTGTCATTGGGGACGTCACCGACAAACGGCTTCAAATCGGAGACGTGCACCTTCGGAATCATGCGGGTTCCGCACGTCTCCAACTCACACACAACCGGCGACAGGACCTTTTTAATCCGAAACGGGCCGATATAAGTTGGCGACAGCTTCGCGGCCACGTTTTCCGCGGCGGACGAGAGGACTTTATTTCGGCGCCAAACTAAATCGCCTACCCGGTATCGAACGTTTCTATGACGCGCGTTGTAATACTTCGCTTGTCGCTTGTGTGCACGCTCCAGCTGTTCTCGTACTAAGTCGTGCAACAATAACAAGCGACGCGATCGCTGTGCCCAAGCCTGCGGATCTCCGCGGGAGAGCAGGGGTTCTCCTTCTACGGCGCGGCGAAGACTGCCGACCGGCCGAGGGGCTCGTCCAAAATTGAGCACCGCCGGAGAATCGCCGGCTGAAGAATGCACAGCGGTATTAACAGCGAATCGGAACTCGTGCAAGTGCACGTTCCATTCACGGTGGTCCTTTTTGATGAAGGATGAAATCATCGTCTTCAGGACGCGATTAACTCGCTCCACCGGATTCGCTTGCGCGTGATATGGGGGAATCGTGTAATGTGTGATTCCCCATTCTTTCAAAGCGGTATCGATATCTTTATTACAGAACTCGGTACCGTTGTCAGTGAGGAGTATTTCGGGGGCTCCCCAACGAAATACTACGAGGTCCTCCAAAGCTGTCAAGATAGTGGACCCCGTAGCTTTCCGGAGCGCCTTACACTCCACCCACTTTGTAAAATTGTCCAAAAAGACTACAACGTACCGAGACTGGTCACGCCCGGGCGGAAAAGGGCCCATTACGTCGGCGGATACCACGGCCCAGGGCCGTTCGGGGATTCGCCGACCCATGTGTCCAGCGGGAGCGCGCTGCTCGACCTTGTGCTGTTGACACACGGGACATCGCTGCACAAATCGGCGGATGTCCCGGAACATCCCCGGCCAGTAAAACTCTTGGCTCACCCTTTGGTATGTTTTATCAATTCCTGGGTGGCCAGCGGCCGGAGGATCATGGGCGTTTCGAATGGCCTTTTCCCGAAGATCCTCGGGGAGAACCAACTTCCACGCGTCGTCATCTTCACCGATAATCTCTCGCGTGGGAGACGGACGATGATAATATAAACGTCCATCTTCAACCCGCCAATCGGGGTACGACGCGGGGTGAGATTCTACTTTCTCTAGGCGGCCGGCGTACCAATTACTCTCAATGTCCTTGAGGGCCGCCAAGAGATCGTGAGCGGTATGTTCTTCGGTGACAACGTCGCTCGGGGGTACTATCGCACGTGAAAGTGCATCCGGGACGTGGTGGAGGGCCCCCTTGCGATGCTCAATAGAAAAGGAATATTGTTGCATGTCAAGGGCCCATCGTGCCAATCGTCCCGTCGGATCTTTTAAATTATGCAGCCATTTGAGGCTGCTGTGATCCGTAATGACGGTGAAGGTGTACCCCTCGAGATACGGACGGAGTTTTTTAATGGCCCACAGGACTGCCAAACACTCTTTCTCGGTCACTGAATATTTTTGCTCGGCAGCGGTCAAGACACGATTCACGTAAACAATGGGGTGCTCCTCCCCGTTTTGTTTTTGTGTGAGGACCGCGCCAATAGCGTAGTGACTCGCGTCAGTCTGAAGAACAAACGGTAACGAAAAATCGGGACGGGCTAGAACGGGGGCGGTGCTCAAGGCTTTTTTCAGATTTTGAAAAGCCGTTTCCTGAGCTTTACCCCAATGCCAGGGCTCGTTTTTCTTTAGCAACTGCACCAAGGGGACTTTGTCACGCGCATGGTTCGGCAAAAATCGGGCGTACCAGCCGACCATGCCGAGGAAACTCCGCAGTTGCTTGACCGTAGTGGGCGCCGGGTAGGACAAAACCGGCGCAACCTTCTCCGGATCGGGTTCGAGGCCTTTCCGGTTGATTAAATATCCCAAGTACCGGACCTCTTGGCGACAAAACTCGCTCTTCTCCCGATTAATTTCGAGCCCTGCTCCGTTCAAAATTCCAATGACCTTTTCGATCCATTGAAGATGGTCATCAAAAGTCTCATTGACGATGACAATGTCGTCAAGATACGCGAAGGCGTGAGGCTCAAGCTCGGGACCAATCAAGCGATCCATCAGCCTTTGAAAAGTTGCCGGGGCGTTGGTCAGCCCGTACGGCATACGCGTAAATTGGAACAACCCTTTCCCTGGGACTATGAACGCGGTAATCTCTCGACTGGACTCTTCCAGAGGAATTTGGAAGTACGCCTGACTTAAATCGATTGTAGAAATGTACAATGCAGTGCGTAATTTGTCCAGGATCGCGTCCATGTGCGGAAGAGGGTACGCATCTTTTTTGGTGACGGTATTTACGTCGCGATAATCTACACAAAATCGGAATTTCCCGTTTGGTTTTGGGATTATCACGGGACAACTCGCCCACGCGCTTTCCGAGCGCTCGATAATCCCATCCGCGAGCATCTTGTCCACTTCCGCGTGCGCGACCTCGTAGATTTTCGGAGAGACTCGGCGCGCGCGGTGCTTAATCGGTTCGTGGCCTTGCACGTCGATCCGATGCTGGACAAGACTCGTCGCGGGAGGTTTTCCCGCAGGAGGGGAAATTATTCGGTCTAAAAGCTGATTTAGGCGCTCGCTTTGTTTCGGAGTAAGCTCCACGATCGCGGCGCAATCAGCGTGAATAATTTCCTCCGACTCCTGGAAACCTGGAACCACGAAAGCGTGAACGGGACCCTTCCGAATTCTCCAAGTCGCGTTGGAGGTGTCTAGGGAGATTTCGAAAGCTTCAAGAAAATCGATCCCTAACACACAATCGTAATCGAGATTGTTCGCGACTCGAATTGGTAGATCTATCTTCCGCCCGTCGATCTCGATTTCCACCACCGCTTCGCCTAAGATACGGTCCTGTGTGCCATTGGCCATTCGCATTTCACCGGAAAAGGAGAAATCAAGACGCGATCCTAACCACTCGATCGCGTCCGGTCCCAAATAGGAACGCGCGGCCCCGCTGTCGATTAACGCCCACAGCGGATGTCCGGCTAAAAGCAACCGGACATAATAGCGGCGGTCAACGTATCCCGGCGGAAAATCGTGGCGAAATTTGGACGATTCGCGAGCTAAAACCACCACCTCATTGTTCCCTGGTCCAACCGGCCAATTGACCGTCGCATGGACAATGTCGGGATCTGAGGAGGTGGCCCCCTTCCTTTTCTCCAAAAGTGGAGGAGCGGGGAGGGGGCTCGCGGAATCTAGACCCCCACCTCGCTGTCCCCTGTTCCAACCGGCACCCTGGCCGTCGCATGGAAAAATTAGGGAGCTGGAGGTGGCATCCGTCCTCTCCTCCTGAAGTGGAGGAGCAGGAGGGGGTCTTACGAGATCGACGTCATTACCTCCTCGTCCTCTGTTCCAACCAGCCTTTTGGCCGTCACATGGAAAAAGTAGGGATCTGGCGGTATCCCTCTCCGTTTCCTCCTGAAGCGGAGGAGTGGGGAGAGGTCCCACGGGATCGAAACTATCCCCTCGTTGTCCCCTGTTCCAACCGGCACTTGGGCCGTCACATGGAAAAAGTAGGGACTCTGAGGTGGCCCTCTCGGTTTTCTCCTGAAGTGGAGGAGTGGGGAGAGGTGCTGCATGATAGAAACTATCCCCCCTGTGTCCCCTGTTCCAACCGGCACTTGGGCCGTCACATGGAAAAAGTAGGGACTTGGGGGTGGCCTCCTCCCTTTCCTCCGGAAGTGGAGGGCAGGGGAGGGGCCCCGCGAACTTTGGCGGTAGAGACGGGAGGGTCAACTCGGCGGGGATCTCTGGAGCTTCCGGAAAATCCGAACAAAGGCTCGGACCCGTTGGCGTCTCCTCCACCTGAGTCGTGCCTGCAAGTGAGGCCTCCACGTCTTTATGCGGGTGGTCGCCGGCCTCTAGCGACCTCCCCGCCTCGCATTTCCCGACCGTCGTGCGAGGCAATCGGGACACGTCAAAATTGTTTCCCCTTCCCTGTTGCACCCGTAACACACCCGTGTCCTGCGGGGGAGGGGGCAGTCGGCAGCCCAATGTCCAGACTGCCGGCAATTGTAGCACTCCCCCCCCCCTAGAGGTCGACGGGGTCGGTGCAGCGGGTTGGGGCGCAGCCACGGCCGGCCTCGCGGGGCTCCTCCGCGCTTGTTGCGGCGCTGAAGGTCGCGGCGGAGTGCTCCTCCGCGGTGGCTGGCGGGCAGCGGTCGCCTTCGGCGGGGGATTTTTCGCTGTCGCGGGGGCCGGGGGGCGTGGTTTCCCACGTCTCTCCTCGGCCTTGGGCTTTGAGGAGCCCGATCTCTTTTTCCGCGACTTCGCAGATTTTCCCCGCCTCGAACTGTCCGATGAAGATTCGGAGCTCGTTGTCGCGTCGATCGCGGCGATTCTCGCGTGAGGCCCTCGCGGGGGTGGCCTGTACGCGGTCTCCGACAACGCGAGTTCACTTGCGGTGGGAGGGGGACGGTGCCCGGCTTTGTCCCTAGCCGCGGCAGTCTCCACCTCTTTCCCTAACTCGCGGAGTTCCTCAAAGGTTGAGAACTCCGATCGACGGAACCTACGCCGGTAAAAGGGTCGCAGGTTATCGTAGGCGATACCTAGGCGCTCGGAGTACGGTGGAGGGGAGATCACATGCGAGAAGATCAGCTCGATATTGTCGAGGAAAGCGCCGATCGATTCTCGTTCTCCCTGCGTGCGATTTTTAGCATCGTTCCAGAGTTGCTGCTGAAGGTCACTGGCGCCGAAGCGTTCCCGGAAAGCCCGGGAAAACGCACGCCAAGTGTGACAGCTCGCCCCTCGGAGGCGATACCATTTCGACGCTTCTCCACGGAAAACAGCCGGTAAAGCAGCCAACATATCCTGGTCAGGCAATCCGGCACTGTCCAGGCATCGTTCGGGGCGGTCCAAAAAAGTTTCGGCCCCTTCCTCGAACTCGTTGGAGTACGAGATGTGCCACTTGTTCAGCACATCGACGGCTCTATCTCCGCGGCAATAACCGCTGCGGGATGACCGTCGAGGGAACCGGGCATCATCCTCGAATTCGCTCTCCTCATCCCGATGTCGCGCAACACGGCGGGAGCGGGGAGAGCGTGGCTCGCCCGAAAGCGGACGAGCCTCCCTTTCCCGTCTCCTTGTCGCTCGTGAGGGGACATGGGGCGCCTCCACGGGTACCCTCGGGTCGAGGTCACGGTACTCCACGGATCGTGACGGAAGATTTCTGCGATAACGGCGTTCGCGGTCCTCGTATTCCGAAGAATCATCCCCGTACGGGGAGGGAACACGGGACTGACCACGGGACACCAAATTGTCCCTGTGATCGCGAGGTCGTGATCGTTCGTGGGGGGAGAGGTCACGGTTCTCCTCTCTCCTTTCGCGTCGCGCCTCACGTCGAACCTCTCGTCGATTTTCGCTATGGGGCGAACGACGGGGGACGCGGGACTCGTCAACAGCTGGCAGTGGGATATCTCTCTCGCTCCCACTGCTCTCGGTGCTCTCGCACCGTGGCTGTCGGCGAGAGAGGAGGGGGGCCGGCATACGGTGTGAGCGCCGGTCCTTCGCCCTATCTCTCTCTATTCGTGACGCGTCGGGAATCCCCTCCCTGGCGGAACGCGTCGAGCGTCGATCGCTGACGATCGGCTCGATCTCGGGGAGGGGAACGGAAGATCTCCGCGACTCTCGCGGAGGGGAAACGCGAGATGTCTCGCGATCCCTCCTACGTCCGGAAAATTCGGACTCCGCGGGTCGCGTGCCCCTAACGCGAGGCGGGCTCAAGGGCGTTAGGGGGCGATGGGGAGTAGCCTCTGTCCGTCGGGCCACTTCCACCCCGTCTGGAGAGATACTAAACGGATCCCTCTCTCGACTGGCGGACTGGCCTGCGGGGAGCCAACCGTGGGACTCAACCCACCCACGCGGCAATTCAGGGCTATTTACACCCCTCGGTAAACCGGACACAACGTGACTGTCCCTCGCTCGCTGCGCCGCGACCCGAGGCGCGGCTGCGGCCTCGGTCGTGGTCGGGGCTGTTGGAGGGGCTGACTCACGGCTCGCTTGTGCCCTTCGGGAGTAGGTGACCCCTTCTATTGTGGAATGGCGGAGGATGGACTCATATTTCCCTATCAAGTCCGCTCCTCTGCCGCTTTCCAGCACGGTCTCGACCGCGGTGGTCAAGGCTCCACCCGTGGTGTCCCGTTCGGGGTCCCATTGGGCCGCGTTGGGTCCGAATTCGCGTCTAAAATGATAGCGCTGAAAACGGTCCACTAACGTTGCCCAGGTACCGGTAATTCGTAAGCCTAGGAGGTCCATCAACATAATGATGTCGATGGCGTAATGTCGCTCTAAAAACGTGGCGCATCTTGACCGCACCTCGGCCCTCTGTTCGCGGAGGGCTTGGCGGCGAGAGCGGTCAGTTTCGATGGCCTCGGAGCTGGACATGTTGGTAAACAAAACCTAACCCGCAGTTTATCTGGCTCGACCGTGAAAAAAAAAAGGACAACACGAGGCAGAATAACTTCGACGGGTATCGACTCCTAGCACGGTAGAAAAACGAAATTCCTTTCCAATAATCGGCTCGGTACAACGGTAAATTCCTCAGGGAACGACAATAGGCCAAAACAACAGATACCGTTACTAACAATGGCCGCGAGGGTATCAGGGATCTATTTGTACACAAGGGGTACAAATAGATGTCAGAAAGACAAAGGGGGTTCCCTATCAACCGCTCGCGATACAGAAGAAAAAACTCGCCGTTAAACTCAACGATACGAGTAACGGGTTTTTCAAACCAAACGGAAGAACCGTCGTTTGGTTTGGGATACTCGCGTCCCTTGGTCAAATATACAAGGGCCCCACGTTGGGCGCCAAAATTGTGACGTATCGGTTCAGGGAACGAAAGAAAAGTTCCCTGCGGGGGAGGGCGACCAGGGAAAGTGGCCCTCCGCTTACCGAAGTCTACAATCCACGGACGATTTTTAAACCGGGCGCCAGTGCGTAAGCACTCGTCCAGGGAATACGCCCTTCCGGCAGCTCGTTCGGGAGCGGAACTCAGAGGGGGTCGGTAAGAAGAAAATAAATGACCCGCGAGTATAGAGTAACGATAAACTTTATTCTGGCCGAAATAGGCCGCGACGATCTCAAAAAAAGTTCTGAGCCCCACGCGGTACAACGTACGGTCGGAGGAGGGGTACGCAGTCGCCAATCGCGAGAAGGGTTTCGCGACGCGGGGGCTCACGATACAAAGAAAACGCGGTACGGAATAACCGATATCGGACGCACGCGTAAGGGGAGCACACCCTCTCTGTGGTGTGGACAGAAAGGGGACGCTGGTCCTAAAACCCAAAATACAAAAGGAAAAGGTAACGAAAATTACGGGGCGCGCGGCGCAACGCGGCACGGAGGCGCGGAAAAATCGGCGCGAACGCGATCGAAGCGCGGCCTCTCGGGTCCCAGTCGCCGGGGCTGGTGGTCCTACCGCGAGGTACCACCCGCACACACGCACACTCACAAAAAAAACGCACGGCGGAGCGCGCCGGGATGCAATCCCAAAAAGAAAAGGGTCCTACCTTTGCAGATGGTGGAGGTGGACGCCTTCTCGATATCGGCACACACAAAAAAAAAAGGAATCACACAAAGCCAAAGCACACCGTAAACGCAAAAGAAAAAGAAAAAGGAACGGAAAAACTAGAAAAGGGAACGAAAAGAAACGATATAAAAAAACGGAAAACTTGAAAAGGAACGAAAAGGGAAAAAAACTATAAATGTAACACCGAAACGTTCGGAAATCCAGAAACAAAATCCTCACGGTACCGATCGCGGCTCGCTCGACAAACGCTTCGCGAATTGATTCACGATCTTCCGCCCGGTCTCCCGGTGCGCGGGGTTCCCCCACCCCGAGGATTTCGGTGTTGGGGATGGGCCACCGCGCATCCTTTGTCGGCCAGGTCCTGGGGCCCCCTTCGGGTGGTGGCTGGGGGTGGCTTGTCCCCAGGCCTGGCATCCTCTGGTGGTGGGCTGCCGGTCGCCCCCGCGGCAGCAGACGGGGTGGCTCGGCGACCGGACAGCCGGCGGCGTCTTTCTTCCGGTGGACCCATCCCGCGCCTCCGTCACTCGGGTGGAGGTTCCCGTTGCAACCGGGGACACGGGCTCCTCTTCCGTGGCGCTCCTGCGGGAGGGGGGGGGGGAAAGAGTGGGAGGGCCGCGCGAACACAAAACAACAAAAAAAAACATTAGCAACACATCCATCCCTCCACACTGCCCCAGCGGCTGGGGTGTCGCTGGGCGGAGGAGGGAGGCCGGCGGGCCTGGTGGCCACTCGTAACGAGGTCAAAGTGTGCCTCGTTACAAACTGTTATTATTATGTTTATTCTATTGTTACTATCCGAATTACTCTTGTCTTTATCCTTATAACTATTATTATTATCCTTATTATTATTATTATTATTATCGCTCTACCTGTTATTATTATCCTTATTATTATTATTATTATCGCTATAACTGTTATTATTATCCTTATTCTATTGTTACTATCCCTATTACTCTTGTCTATATCCTTATAACTATTATTATTATCCTTATTACTATTATTATTATCGCGATAACTGTTATTATTATTCTTGTTACTATTATTATTATCCCTATTCCTCTTGTCTTTCTCCTTATAACTATTATTATTATCGCTATAACTGTTATTAATATTCTTATTACTATTACTGTTATCCCTATTCCTCTTGTATTTATCCTTATAACTATTATTATTATCCTTATTATTATTATTATTATCGCTATAACTGTTATTATTATCCTTAATACTATTATTATTATCGCTATAACTGTTATTATTATTCTTGTTACTATTATTATTATCCCTATTCCTCTTGTCTTTCTCCTTATAACTATTATTATTATCGCTATAACTGTTATTATTATTCTTGCTACTATTATTATTATCGCTATAACTGTTATTATTATTCTTCTTACCATTGTTACTATCCGTATCTCTCTTGTCTTTATCCATATAACTATTATTATTAATCCTTATTACTATTATTATTATCGCTATAACTGTTATTATTATTGTTATTACTATTATTATTATCGCTATAACTGTTATTATTATCGTTATTCTATTGTTACTATCCGTATTACAGTTGTCTTTATCCTTATAACTATTATTATTATCCTTATTATTATTATTATTATCGCTATAACTGTTATTATTATCCTTATTCCTATTATTATTATCGCTATAACTGTTATTATTATGCTTATTCTATTGTTACTATCTCTATTACTCTTGTCTTTCTCCTTATAACTATTATTATTATCCTTATTATTATTATCATTATCTCTATAACTGTTACAATTATTCTTGATACTATTATTATTATCCCTATTCCTCTTGTCTTTCTCCTTATAACTATTATTATTATCCTTATTACTATTATTATTATCGCTATAACTGTTATTATTATCCTTATTACTATTATTATTATCGCTATAACTGTTATTATTATCCTTATTCTATTGTTACTATCCCTATTACTCTTGTCTATATCCTTATAACTATTATTATTATCCTTATTACTATTATTATTATCGCGATAACTGTTATTATTATTCTTGTTACTATTATTATTATCCCTATTCCTCTTGTCTTTCTCCTTATAACTATTATTATTATCGCTATAACTGTTATTAATATTCTTATTACTATTACTGTTATCCCTATTCCTCTTGTATTTATCCTTATAACTATTATTATTATCCTTATTATTATTATTATTATCGCTATAACTGTTATTATTATCCTTAATACTATTATTATTGTCGCTATAACTGTTATTATTATTCTTATTACTATTATTATTATCCCTATTGCCCTTGTCTTTATCCTTATAACTATTATTATTATCCCTATTGCCCTTGTCTTTATCCTTATAACTATTATTATTATCCTTATTACTATTATTATTATCGCTATAACTGTTATTATTATCCTTATTACTATTATTATTATCGCTATAACTGTTATTATTATCCTTATTCTATTGTTACTATCCCTATTACTCTTGTCTATATCCTTATAACTATTATTATTATCCTTATTACTATTATTATTATCGCGATAACTGTTATTATTATTCTTGTTACTATTATTATTATCCCTATTCCTCTTGTCTTTCTCCTTATAACTATTATTATTATCGCTATAACTGTTATTAATATTCTTATTACTATTACTGTTATCCCTATTCCTCTTGTATTTATCCTTATAACTATTATTATTATCCTTATTATTATTATTATTATCGCTATAACTGTTATTATTATCCTTAATACTATTATTATTATCGCTATAACTGTTATTATTATTCTTGTTACTATTATTATTATCCCTATTCCTCTTGTCTTTCTCCTTATAACTATTATTATTATCGCTATAACTGTTATTATTATTCTTATTACCATTGTTACTATCCGTATCACTCTTGTCTTTATCCATATAACTATTATTATTAATCCTTATTACTATTAATATTATCGCTATAACTGTTATTATTATCCTTATTCTATTGTTACTATCCCTATTACTCTTGTCTATATCCTTATAACTATTATTATTATCCTTATTACTATTATTATTATCGCGATAACTGTTATTATTATTCTTGTTACTATTATTATTATCCCTATTCCTCTTGTCTTTCTCCTTATAACTATTATTATTATCGCTATAACTGTTATTAATATTCTTATTACTATTACTGTTATCCCTATTCCTCTTGTATTTATCCTTATAACTATTATTATTATCCTTATTATTATTATTATTATCGCTATAACTGTTATTATTATCCTTAATACTATTATTATTATCGCTATAACTGTTATTATTATTCTGGTTACTATTATTATTATCCCTATTCCTCTTGTCTTTCTCCTTATAACTATTATTATTATCGCTATAACTGTTATTATTATTGTTATTACTATTATTATTATCGCTATAACTGTTATTATTATCCTTATTCTATTGTTACTATCCGTATTACAGTTGTCTTTATCCTTATAACTATTATTATTATCCTTATTATTATTATTATTATCGCTATAACTGTTATTATTATCCTTATTCCTATTATTATTATCGCTATAACTGTTATTATTATGCTTATTCTATTGTTACTATCTCTATTACTCTTGTCTTTCTCCTTACAACTATTATTATTATCCTTATTATTATTATCATTATCTCTATAACTGTTACAATTATTCTTGATACTATTATTATTATCCCTATTCCTCTTGTCTTTCTCCTTATAACTATTATTATAATCCTTATTATTATTATTATCGCTGTAACTGTTATTATTATTCTTGTTACTATTATTATTATCGCTATAACTGTTATTATTATTCTTATTACTATTGTTGCTATCCGTATTACTCTTGTCTTTATCCATATAACTATTATTAATTAATCCTTATTACTATTATTATTATCGCTATAACTGTTATTATTATTCTTATTACCATTGTTACTATCCGTATCACTCTTGTCTTTATCCATATAACTATTATTATTAATCCTTATTACTATTAATATTATCGCTATAACTGTTATTATTATCCTTATTCTATTGTTACTATCCCTATTACTCTTGTCTATATCCTTATAACTATTATTATTATCCTTATTACTATTATTATTATCGCGATAACTGTTATTATTATTCTTGTTACTATTATTATTATCCCTATTCCTCTTGTCTTTCTCCTTATAACTATTATTATTATCGCTATAACTGTTATTAATATTCTTATTACTATTACTGTTATCCCTATTCCTCTTGTATTTATCCTTATAACTATTATTATTATCCTTATTATTATTATTATTATCGCTATAACTGTTATTATTATCCTTAATACTATTATTATTATCGCTATAACTGTTATTATTATTCTGGTTACTATTATTATTATCCCTATTCCTCTTGTCTTTCTCCTTATAACTATTATTATTATCGCTATAACTGTTATTATTATTCTTGCTACTATTATTATTATCGCGATAACTGTTATTATTATTCTTGTTACTATTATTATTATCCCTATTCCTCTTGTCTTTCTCCTTATAACTATTATTATTATCGCTATAACTGTTATTAATATTCTTATTACTATTACTGTTATCCCTATTCCTCTTGTATTTATCCTTATAACTATTATTATTATCCTTATTATTATTATTATTATCGCTATAACTGTTATTATTATCCTTAATACTATTATTATTATCCCTATAACTGTTATTATTATTCTTGTTACTATTATTATTATCCCTATTCCTCTTGTCTTTCTCCTTATAACTATTATTATTATCGGTATAACTGTTATTATTATTCTTGCTACTGTTATTATTATTCTTATTACCATTGTTACTATCCGTATCACTCTTGTCTTTATCCATATAACTATTATTATTAATCCTTATTACTATTATTATTATCGCTATAACTGTTATTATTATCCTTATTCCTATTATTATTATCGCTATAACTGTTATTATTATGCTTATTCTATTGTTACTATCTCTATTACTCTTGTCTTTCTCCTTATAACTATTATTATTATCCTTATTATTATTATCATTATCTCTATAACTGTTACAATTATTCTTGATACTATTATTATTATCCCTATTCCTCTTGTATTTATCCTTGTAACTATTATTATTATCCTTATTATTATTATTATTATCGCTATAACCGTTATTATTATCCTTATTACTATTATTATTATCGCTATAACTGTTATTATTATGCTGATTCTATTGTTACTATCTCTATTACTCTTGTCTTTATCCTTATAACTATTATCATTATCCTTATGGCTATTATTATTATCGCTATAACTGTTCTTATTATTCTTGTTACTATTATTACTGTCCGTATTACTCTTGCCTTTAACTTTAGTACTACTATTATTATCGCTATAACTGTTATTATTATTCTTGCTACTATTATTATTATCGCTATAACTGTTATTATTATTCTTATTACTATTGTTGCTATCCGTATTACTCTTGTCTTTATCCATATAACTATTATTATTAATCCTTATTACTATTATTATTATCGCTATAACTGTTATTATTATTGTTATTACTATTATTATTATCGCTATAACTGTTATTATTATCCTTATTCTATTGTTACTATCCCTATTACTCTTGTCTTTCTCCTTATAACTATTATTATTATCCTTATTATTATTATTATTATCGCTATAACTGTTACTATTATTCTTGTTACTATTATTATTATCCCTATTCCTCTTGTATTTCTCCTTATAACTATTATTATTATCCTTATTATTATTATTATTATCGCTATAACTGTTATTATTATTCTTATTACTATTATTATTATCGCTATAACTGTTATTATTATCCTTATTCTATTGTTACTATCCGTATTACTCTTGTCTTTATCCTTATAACTATTATTATTATCGCTAATAACTGTTATTATTATTCTTATTACTATTATTACTATCGCTATAACTGTTATTATTATGGTTATTCTATTGTTACTATCCCTATTACTCTTGTCTTTATCCTTATAACTATTATTATTATCCTTATTACTCTTATTATTATCGCTATAACTGTTAATATTATCCTTATTACTATTATTATTATCGCTATAACTGTTATTGTTATGCTGATTCTATTGTTACTATCTCTATTACTCTTGTGTTTATCCTTATAACTATTATCATTATCCTTATGGCTATTATTATTATCGCTATAACTGTTATTATTATTCTTGTTACTATTATTACTGTCCGTATTACTCTTGCCTTTATCCTTAGTACTATTATTATTATCGCTATAACTGTTATTATTATTCTTATTACTATTGTTGCTATCCGTATTACTCTTGTCTTTATCCATATAACTATTATTATTAATCCTTATTACTATTATTATTATTGCTATAACTGTTATTATTATTGTTATTACTATTATTATTATCCTTATTCTATTGTTACTATCCCTATTACTCTTGTCTATATCCTTATAACTATTATTATTATTCTTATTACTATTATTATTATCGCTGTAACTGTTATTATTATTCTTATTACTATTACTGTTATCCCTATTCCTCTTGTATTTATCCTTATAACTATTATTATTATCCTTATTATTATTATTATTATTATCCTTAATACTATTATTATTATAGCTATAACTGTTATTATTATTCTTGCTACTATTATTATTATCGCTATAACTGTTATTATTATTCTTATTACCATTGTTACTATCCGTATCACTCTTGTCTTTATCCATATAACTATTATTATTAATCCTTATTACAATTATTATTATCGCTATAACTGTTATTATTATTGTTATTACTATTATTATTATCGCTATAACTGTTATTATTATCCTTATTCTATTGTTACTATCCGTATTACTGTTGTCTTTATCCTTATAACTATTATTATTATCCTTATTATTATTATTATTATTACCGCTATTCCTGTTATTATTATCCTTATTACTATTATTATTATCGCTATAACTGTTATTATTATGTTTATTCTATTGTTACTATCCGAATTACTCTTGTTTTTATCCTTATAACTATTATTATTATCCTTATTACTATTATTATTATCGCTATAACTGTTCTTATTATTCTTGTTACTATTATTACTGTCCGTATTACTCTTGCCTTTAACCTTAGTACTACTATTATTATCGCTATAACTGTTATTATTATTCTTGCTCCTATTATTATTATCGCTATAACTGTTATTATTATTCTTATTACTATTGTTGCTATCCGTATTACTCTTGTCTTTATCCATATAACTATTATTATTAATCCTTATTACTATTATTATTATCGCTATAACTGTTATTATTATTGTTATTACTATTATTATTATCGCTGTAACTGTTATTATTATCCTTATTCTATTGTTACTATCCCTATTACTCTTGTCTATATCCTTATAACTATTATTATTATCGCTATAACTGTTATTATTATTCTGATTACTATTACTGTTATCCCTATTCCTCTTGTATTTATCCTTATAACTATTATTATTATCCTTATTATTATTATTATTATTATTATCGCTTTACCTGTTATTATTATCCTTATTAATATTATTATTATCGCTATAACTGTTATTATTATGCTTATTCTATTGTTACTATCCCTATTACTCTTGTCTATATCCTTATAACTATTATTATTATCCTTATTTCTATTATTATTATCGCTATAACTGTTATTATTATTCTTGTTACTATTATTACTGTCCGTATTACTCTTGCCTTTATCCTTAATACTATTATTATTATGGCTATAACTGTTATTATTATTCTTGTTACTATTATTACTATCCCTATTCCTCTTGTCTTTCTCCATATAACTATTATTATTAATCCTTATTACAATTATTATTATCGCTATAACTGTTATTATTATCCTTATTACTATTATTATTATCGCTATAACTGTTATTATTATGCTTATTCTATTGTTACTATCCCTATTACTCTTGTCTATATCCTTATAAGTATTATTATTATCCTTATTACTATTATTATTATCGCTATAACTGTTATTATTATTCTTGTTACTATTATTACTGTCCGTATTACTCTTGCCTTTATCCTTAATACTATTATTATTATGGCTATAACTGTTATTATTATTCTTGTTACTATTATTACTATCCCTATTCCTCTTGTCTTTCTCCTTATAACTATTATTATTATCCTTATTATTATTATTATTATCGCTATAACTGTTACTATTATTCTTGTTACTATTATTATTATCCCTATTCCTCTTGTATTTCTCCTTATAACTATTATTATTATCCTTATTATTATTATTATTATCGCTATAACTGTTATTATTATTCTTATTACTCTTGTTGCTATCCGTATTACTCTTGTCTTTAACCATATAACTATTATTATTAATCCTTATTACTATTATTATTATCGCTATTCCTCTTGTCTTTCTCCTTATAACTATTATTATTATCCTTATTATTATTATTATTGTCGCTATAACTGTTATTATTATTCTTGTTACTATTATTATTATCGCTATAACTGTTATTATTATTCTTATTACCATTGTTACTATCCGTATCACTCTTGTCTTTATCCATATAACTATTATTATTAATCCTTATTACTATTATTATTATCGCTATTCCTCTTGTCTTTCTCCTTATAACTATTATTATTATCCTTATTATTATTATTATTGTCGCTATAACTGTTATTATTATCCTTATTATTATTATTATTATCGCTATAACTGTTATTATTATCCTTAATATTATTATTATTATCGCTATAACTGTTATTATTATTCTTATTACTATTACTATTATCCCTATTCCTCTTGTCTTTATCCTTATAACTATTATTATTATCCTTATTATTATTATTATTATTATCGCTATAACTGTTATTATTATCCTTATTACTATTATTATTATTGCTGTAACTGTTATTATTATGCTTATTCTATTGTTACTATCTCTATTACTCTTGTCTTTCTCCTTATAACTATTATTATTGTCGCTATAACTGTTATTATTATCCTTAATACTATTATTATTATCTCTATAACTGTTATTATTATGGCTATTCTATTGTTACTATCCCTATTACTCTTGTCTTTATCCTTATAACTATTATTATTATCGCTATAACTGTTATTATTATTCTTGTTACTATTATTACTGTCCGTATTACTCTTGCCTTTATCCTTAATGCTATTATTATTATCGCTATAACTGTTATTATTATTCTTATTACTATTACTATTATCCCTATTCCTCTTGTCTTTCTCCTTATAACTATTATTATTATCCTTATTATTATTATTATTATCGCTATAACTGTTATTATTATTCATGTTACTATTATTATTATCGCTATAACTGTTATTATTATTCTTATTACTATTGTTGCTATCCGTATTACTCTTGTCTTTATCCATATAACTATTATTAATTAATCCTTATTACTATTATTATTATCGCTATAACTGTTATTATTATTGTTATTACTATTATTATTATCGCTATAACTGTTATGATTATCCATATTCTATTGTTACTATCCCTATTACTCTTGTCTATATCCTTATAACTATTATTATTATCCTTATTACTATTATTATTATCGCGATAACTGTTATTATTATTCTTGTTACTATTATTATTATCCCTATTCCTCTTGTCTTTCTCCTTATAACTATTATTATTATCGCTATAACTGTTATTAATATTCTTATTACTATTACTGTTATCCCTATTCCTCTTGTATTTATCCTTATAACTATTATTATTATCTTTATTATTATTATTATTATTATTATCGCTCTACCTGTTATTATTATCCTTATTATTATTATTATTATCGCTATAACTGTTATTATTATGCTTATTCTATTGTTACTATCCGTATTACTCTTGCCTTTATCATTATAACTATTATTATTATCCTTATTATTATTATTATTATCGCTATAACTGTTATTATTATCCTTATTATTATTATTATTATGGCTATAACTGTTATTATTATTCTTATTACTATTACTATTATCCCTATTCCTCTTGCATTTATCCTTATAACTATTATTATTATCCTTATTATTATTATTATTATCGCTATAACCGTTATTATTATCCTTATTACTATTATTATTATCGCTATAACTGTTATTATTATGCTGATTCTATTGTTACTATCTCTTTACTCTTGTCTTTATCCTTATAACTATTATCATTATCCTTATGGCTATTATTATTATCGCTATAACTGTTCTTATTATTCTTGTTACTATTATTACTGTCCGTATTACTCTTGCCTTTAACCTTAGTACTACTATTATTATCGCTATAACTGTTATTATTATTCTTGCTACTATTATGATTATCGCTATAACTGTTACTATTATTATTATCCCTATTCCTCTTGTCTTTCTCCTTATAACTATTATTATTATCCTTATTATTATTATTATTATCGCTATAACTGTTATTATTGTCCTTAATACTATTATTATTATCGCTATAACTGTTATTATTATTCTTGTTACTATTATTATTATCCCTATTCCTCTTGTCTTTCTCCTTATAACTATTATTATTATCGCTATAACTGTTATTAATATTCTTATTACTATTACTGTTATCCCTATTCCTCTTGTATTTATCCTTATAACTATTATAATTATCCTTATTATTATTATTATTATCGCTATAACCGTTATTATTATCCTTATTACTATTATTATTATCGCTATAACTGTTGTTATTATGCTTATTCTATTATTACTATCCGAATTACTCTTGTCGTTATCCTTATAACTATTATTATTATCCTTATTATTATTATTATTATTATCGCTCTACCTGTTATTATTATCCTTATTATTATTATTATTATCGCTATAACTGTTATTATTATGCTTATTCTATTGTTACTATCCGTATTACTCTTGCCTTTATCATTATAACTATTATTATTATCCTTATTATTATTATTATTATCGCTATAACTGTTATTATTATCCTTATTATTATTATTATTATCGCTATAACTGTTATTATTATTCTTATTACTATTACTATTATCCCTATTCCTCTTGTATTTATCCTTATAACTATTATTATTATCCTTATTATTATTATTATTATCGCTATAACCGTTATTATTATCCTTATTACTATTATTATTATCGCTATAACTGTTATTATTATGCTGATTCTATTGTTGCTATCTCTATTACTCTTGTCTTTATCCTTATAACTATTATCATTATCCTTATGGCTATTATTATTATCGCTATAACTGTTCTTATTATTCTTGTTACTATTATTACTGTCCGTATTACTCTTGCCTTTAACCTTAGTACTACTATTATT
Source organism: Megachile ligniseca (assembly GCA_945859555.1). Lineage (NCBI taxonomy): Eukaryota > Metazoa > Arthropoda > Insecta > Hymenoptera > Megachilidae > Megachile > Megachile ligniseca. Next base: position 55,387 of record CAMAOC010000192.1, read on the forward strand.
ATCGCTATAACTGTTATTATTATTCTTGCTACTATTATTATTATCGCTATAATTGTTACTATTATTCTTGTTACTATTATTATTATCCATATTCCTCTTCTCTTTCTCCTTATAACTATTATTATTATCCTTATTATTATTATTATTATCGCTATAACTGTTATTATTATTCTTGTTACTATTATTATTATCCCTATTCCTCTTGTCTTTCTCCTTATAACTATTATTATTATCGCTATAACTGTTATTATTATTCTTGCTACTATTATTATTATCGCTATAACTGTTATTATTATTCTTATTACCATTGTTACTATCCGTATCACTCTTGTCTTTATCCATGTAACTATTATTATTAATCCTTATTACTATTATTATTATCGCTATAACTGTGATTATTATTGTTATTACTATTATTATTATCGCTATAACTGTTATTATTATCCTTATTATATTGTTACTATCCGTATTACTGTTGTCTTTATCCTTATAACTATTATTATTATCCTTATTATTATTATTATTATCGCTATAACTGTTATTATTATCCTTATTCCTATTATTATTATCGCTATAACTGTTATTATTATGCTTATTCTATTGTTACTATCTCTATTACTCTTGTCTTTCTCCTTATAACTATTATTATTATCCTTATTATTATTATCATTATCTCTATAACTGTTACTATTATTCTTGATACTATTATTATTATCCCTATTCCTCTTGTCTTTCTCCTTATAACTATTATTATTATCCTTATTATTATTATTATTATCGCTGTAACTGTTATTATTATTCTTGTTACTATTATTATTATCGCTATAACTGTTATTATTATTCTTATTACCATTGTTACTATCCGTATCACTCTTGTCTTTATCCATATAACTATTATTATTAATCCTTATTACTATTATTATTATCGCTATAACTGTTATTATTATCCTTATTCTATTGTTACTATCCGTATTACTGTTGTCTTTATCCTTATAACTATTATTATTATCCTTATTATTATTATTATTATTATCGCTATACCTGTTATTATTATCCTTATTACTATTATTATTATCGCTATAACTGTTATTATTATTGTTTTATTCTATTGTTTACTATCCGTATTACTCTTGCCTTTATCATTATAACTATTATTATTATCCTTATTATTATTATTATTATCGCTATAACTGTTATTATTATCCTTATTATTATTATTATTATCGCTATAACTGTTATTATTATTCTTGTTACTATTATAATATACCTATTCCTCTTGTCTTTCTCCTTATAACTATTATTATTATCCTTATAATTATTATTATTATCGCTATAACTGTTGCTATTATTCTTGTTACTATTTTTATTATCCCTATTCCTCTTGTCTTTCTCCTTATAACTATTATTATTATCGCTATAACTGTTATTATTATTCTTATTACTATTGTTGCTATCCGTATTACTCTTGTCTTTATCCATATAACTATTATTATTAATCCTTATTACTATTATTATTATCTCTATAACGGTTATTATTATTGTTATTGCTATTATTATTATCGCTATAACTGTTATTATTATCCTTATTCTATTGTTACTATCCGTATTACTCTTGTCTTTATCCTTATAACTATTATTATTATCGCTAATAACTGTTATTATTATTCTTATTACTATTATTATTATCGCTATAACTGTTATTATTATGGTTATTCTATTGTTACTATCCCTATTACTCTTGTCTTTATCCTTATAACTATTATCATTATCCTTATGGCTATTATTATTATCGCTATAACTGTTATTATTATTCTTGTTACTATTATTACTGTCCGTATTACTCTTGCCTTTATCCTTAGTACTATTATTATTATCGCTATAACTGTTATTATTATTCTTGTTACTATTATATTATACCTATTCCTCTTGTCTTTCTCCTTATAACTATTATTATTATCCTTATAATTATTATTATTATCGCTATAACTGTTGCTGTTATTCTTGTTACTATTTTTATTATCCCTATTCCTCTTGTCTTTCTCCTTATAACTATTATTATTATCGCTATAACTGTTATTATTATCCTTAATACTATTATTATTATCGCTATAAACTGTTATTATTATTCTTGTTACTATTATTATTATCCCTATTCCTCTTGTCTTTCTCCTTATAACTATTATTATTATCGCTATAACTGTTATTATTATTCTTGCTACTATTATTATTATCGCTATAACTGTTATTATTATTCTTATTACCATTGTTACTATCCGTATCACTCTTGTCTTTATCCATGTAACTATTATTATTAATCCTTATTACTATTATTATTATCGCTATAACTGTTATTATTATTGTTATTACTATTATTATTATCGCTATAACTGTTATTATTATCCTTATTATATTGTTACTATCCGTATTACTGTTGTCTTTATCCTTATAACTATTATTATTATCCTTATTATTATTATTATTATCGCTATAACTGTTATTATTATCCTTATTCCTATTATTATTATCGCTATAACTGTTATTATTATGCTTATTCTATTGTTACTATCTCTATTACTCTTGCCTTTCTCCTTATAACTATTATTATTATCCTTATTATTATTGTCATTATCTCTATAACTGTTACTATTATTCTTGATACTATTATTATTATCCCTATTCCTCTTGTCTTTCTCCTTATAACTATTATTATTAATCCTTATTACTATTATTATTATCGCTATAACTGTTATTATTATTCTTGTTACTATTATTATTATCCCTATTCCTCTTGTCTTTATCCTTATTACTATTATTATTATCCTTATTATTATTATTATTATTATCGCTATACCTGTTATTATTATCCTTATTACTATTATTATTATCGCTATAACTGTTATTATTATGTTTATTCTATTGTTACTATCCGAATTACTCTTGTCTTTATCCTTATAACTATTATTATTATCCTTATTATTATTATTATTATTATTATCGCTCTACCTGTTATTATTATCCTTATTATTATTATTATTATCGCTATAACTGTTATTATTATTCATGTTACTATTATTGTTATCGCTATAACTGTTATTATTATTCTTATTACTATTGTTACTATCCGTATTACTCTTGTCTTTATCCATATAACTATTATTAATTAATCCTTATTACTATTATTATTATCGCTATAACTGTTATGATTATCCTTATTCTATTGTTACTATCCCTATTACTCTTGTCTATATCCTTATAACTATTATTATTATCCTTATTACTATTATTATTATCGCGATAACTGTTATTATTATTCTTGTTACTATTATTATTATCCCTATTCCTCTTGTCTTTCTCCTTATAACTATTATTATTATCGCTATAACTGTTATTAATATTCTTGTTACTATTACTGTTATCCCTATTCCTCTTGTATTTATCCTTATAACTATTATTATTATCCTTATTATTATTATTATTATCGCTATAACTGTTATTATTATCCTTAATACTATTATTATTATCGCTATAACTGTTATTATTATTCTTGTTACTATTATTATTATCCCTATTCCTCTTGTCTTTCTCCTTATAACTATTATTATTATCGCTATAACTGTTATTATTATCCTTATTCTATTGTTACGATCCCTATTACTCTTGTCTATATCCTTATAACTATTATTATTATCCTTATTACTATTATTATTATCGCGATAACTGTTATTATTATTCTTGTTACTATTATTATTATCCCTATTCCTCTTGTCTTTCTCCTTATAACTATTATTATTATCGCTATAACTGTTATTAATATTCTTATTACTATTACTGTTATCCCTATTCCTCTTGTATTTATCCTTATAACTATTATTATTATCCTTATTATTATTATTATTATCGCTATAACCGTTATTATTATCCTTGATTACTATTATTATTATCGCTATAACTGTTGTTATTATGCTTATTCTATTATTACTATCCGAATTACCTCTTGTCGTTATCCTTATAACTATTATTATTATCCTTATTATTATTATTATTATTATCGCTCTACCTGTTATTATTATCCTTATTATTATTATTATTATCGCTATAACTGTTATTATTATCCTTATTATTATTATTATTATCGCTATAACTGTTATTATTATTCTTATTACTATTACTATTATCCCTATTCCTCTTGTATTTATCCTTATAACTATTATTATTATCCTTATTATTATTATTATTATCGCTATAACCGTTATTATTATCCTTATTACTATTATTATTATCGCTATAACTGTTATTATTATGCTGATTCTATTGTTGCTATCTCTATTACTCTTGTCTTTATCCTTATAACTATTATCATTATCCTTATGGCTATTATTATTATCGCTATAACTGTTCTTATTATTCTTGTTACTATTATTACTGTCCGTATTACTCTTGCCTTTAACCTTAGTACTACTATTATTATCGCTATAATTATTATTCTTGCTACTATTATTATTATCGCTTTACTATTATTACTGTCCGTATTACTCTTGCCTTTAACCTTAGTACTACTATTATTATCGCTATAACTGTTATTATTATTCTTGCTACTATTATTATTATCGCTATAACTGTTATTATTATTCTTATTACTATTGTTGCTATCCGTATTACTCTTGTCTTTATCCATATAACTATTATTAATTAATCCTTATTACTATTATTATTATCGCTATAACTGTTATTATTATTGTTATTACTATTATTATTATCGCTATTCCTCTTGTCTTTCTCCTTATAACTATTATTATTATCGCTATAACTGTTATTAATATTCTTATTACTATTACTGTTATCCCTATTCCTCTTGTATTTATCCTTATAACTATTATTATTATCCTTATTATTATTATTATTATCGCTATAACTGTTATTATTATCCTTAATACTATTATTATTATCGCTATAACTGTTATTATTATTCTTGTTACTATTATTATTATCCCTATTCCTCTTGTCTTTCTCCTTATAACTATTATTATTATCGCTATAACTGTTATTATTATTCTTGCTACTATTATTATTATCGCTATAACTGTTATTATTATTCTTATTACCATTGTTACTATCCGTATCACTCTTGTCTTTATCCATGTAACTATTATTATTAATCCTTATTACTATTATTATTATCGCTATAACTGTTATTATTATCGTTATTCCTATTATTATTATCGCTATAACTGTTATTATTATGCTTATTCTATTGTTACTATCTCTATTACTCTTGTCTTTCTCCTTATAACTATTATTATTATCCTTATTATTATTATCATTATCTCTATAACTGTTACTATTATTCTTGATACTATTATTATTATCCCTATTCCTCTTGTCTTTCTCCTTATAACTATTATTATTATCCTTATTATTATTATTATTATCGCTGTAACTGTTATCATTATTCTTGTTACTATTATTATTATCGCTATAACTGTTATTATTATTCTTATTACCATTGTTACTATCCGTATCACTCTTGTCTTTATCCATATAACTATTATTATTAATCCTTATTACTATTATTATTATCGCTATAACTGTTATTATTATCCTTATTCTATTGTTACTATCCGTATTACTGTTGTCTTTATCCTTATAACTATTATTATTATCCTTATTATTATTATTATTATTATCGCTATACCTGTTATTATTATCCTTATTACTATTATTATTATCGCTATAACTGTTATTATTATGTTTATTCTATTGTTACTATCCGTATTACTCTTGCCTTTATCATTATAACTATTATTATTATCCTTATTATTATTATTATTATCGCTATAACTGTTATTATTATCCTTATTATTATTATTATTATCGCTATAACTGTTATTATTATTCTTATTAATATTACTATTATCCCTATTCCTCTTGTATTTATCCTTATAACTATTATTATTATCCTTATTATTATTATTATTATCGCTATAACCGTTATTATTATCCTTATTACTATTATTATTATCGCTATAACTGTTATTATTATGGTTATTCTATTGTTACTATCCCTATTACTCTTGTCTTTATCCTTATAACTGTTATCATTATCCGTATGGCTATTATTATTATCGCTATAACTGTTATTATTATTCTTGTTACTATTATTACTGTCCGTATTACTCTTGCCTTTATCCTTAGTACTATTATTATTATCGCTATAACTGTTATTATTATTCTTGTTACTATTATAATATACCTATTCCTCTTGTCATTCTCCTTATAACTATTATTATTATCCTTATAATTATTATTATTATCGCTATAACTGTTGCTATTATTCTTGTTACTATTTTTATTATCCCTATTCCTCTTGTCTTTCTCCTTATAACTATTATTATTATCGCTATAACTGTTATTATTATTCTTATTACTATTGTTGCTATCCGTATTACTCTTGTCTTTATCCATATAACTATTATTATTAATCCTTATTACTATTATTATTATCTCTATAACGGTTATTATTATTGTTATTGCTATTATTATTATCGCTATAACTGTTATTATTATCCTTATTCTATTGTTACTATCCGTATTACTCTTGTCTTTATCCTTATAACTATTATTATTATCGCTAATAACTGTTATTATTATTCTTATTACTATTATTATTATCGCTATAACTGTTATTATTATGGTTATTCTATTGTTACTATCCCTATTACTCTTGTCTTTATCCTTATAACTATTATCATTATCCGTATGGCTATTATTATTATCGCTATAACTGTTATTATTATTCTTGTTACTATTATTACTGTCCGTATTACTCTTGCCTTTATCCTTAGTACTATTATTATTATCGCTATAACTGTTATTATTATTCTTGTTACTATTATATTATACCTATTCCTCTTGTCTTTCTCCTTATAACTATTATTATTATCCTTATAATTATTATTATTATCGCCATAACTGTTGCTATTATTCTTGTTACTATTTTTATTATCCCTATTCCTCTTGTCTTTCTCCTTATAACTATTATTATTATCGCTATAACTGTTATTATTATTCTTATTACTATTATTATTATCGCTATAACTGTTATTATTATGCTTATTCTATTGTTACTATCCGTATTACTCTTGCCTTTATCATTATAACTATTATTATTATCCTTATTACTATTATTATTATCCTTATTACTATTATTATTATCGCTATAACTGTTATTATTATTCTTGTTACTATTATTACTGTCCGTATTACTCTTGCCTTTATCCTTAATACTATTATTATTACCGCTATAACTGTTATTATTATTCTTGTTACTATTATTATTATCCCTATTCCTCTTGTCTTTCTCCTTATAACTATTATTATTATCCTTATAATTATTATTATTATCGCTATAACTGTTGCTATTATTCTTGTTACTACTTTTATTATCCCTATTCCTCTTGTCTTTCTCCTTATAACTATTATTATTATCGCTATAACTGTTATTATTATTCTTATTACTATTATTATTATCGCTATAACTGTTATTATTATGCTTATTCTATTGTTACTATCCGTATTACTCTTGCCTTTATCATTATAACTATTATTATTATCCTTATTACTATTATTATTATCCTTATTACTATTATTATTATCGCTATAACTGTTATTATTATTCTTGTTACTATTATTACTGTCCGTATTACTCTTGCCTTTATCCTTAATACTATTATTATTACCGCTATAACTGTTATTATTATTCTTGTTACTATTATTATTATCCCTATTCCTCTTGTCTTTCTCCTTATAACTATTATTATTATCGCTATAACTGATATTATTATTCTTGTTACTATTATTATTATCGCTATAACTGTTATTATTATCCTTGATACTATTACTATTATCGCAATAACTGTTATTATTATCCTTATTACTATTATTATTATCGCTATAACTGTTATTGTTATTCTTGTTACTATTATTATTATCCCTATTCCTCTTGTCTTTCTCCTTATAACTATTATTATTATCCTTATTATTATTATTATTATCGCTATAACTGTTATTATTATTCTTGTTACTATTATTATCGCTATAACTGTTATTATTATTCTTATTACTATTGTTGCTATCCGTATTACTCTTGTCTTTATCCATATAACTATTATTATTAATCCTTATTACTATTATTATTATCTCTATAACAGTTATTATTATTGTTATTGCTATTATTATTATCGCTATAACTGTTATTATTATTCTTGTTACTATTTTTATTATCCCTATTCCTCTTGTCTTTCTCCTTATAACTATTATTATTATCGCTATAACTGTTATTATTATTCTTGTTACTATTATTATTATCCCTATTCCTCTTGTCTTTCTCCTTATAACTATTATTATTATCCTTATTATTATTATTATTATCGCTATAACTGTTATTATTATTCTTGTTACTATTATTATTATCGCTATAACTGTTATTATTATTCCTATTACTATTGTTGCTATCCGTATTACTCTTGTCTTTATCCATATAACTATTATTATTAATCCTTATTACTATTATTATTATCTCTATAACGGTTATTATTATTGTTATTGCTATTATTATTATCGCTATAACTGTTATTATTATCCTTATTCTATTGTTACTATCCGTATTACTCTTGTCTTTATCCTTATAACTATTATTATTATCGCTAATAACTGTTATTATTATTCTTATTACTATTGTTATCGCTATAACTGTTATTATTATGGTTATTCTATTGTTACTATCCCTATTACTCTTGTCTTTATCCTTATAACTATTATCATTATCCTTATGGCTATTATTATTATCGCTATAACTGTTATTATTATTCTTGTTCCTATTATTACTGTCCGTATTACTCTTGCCTTTATCCTTAGTACTATTATTATTATCGCTATAACTGTTATTATTATTCTTGTTACTATTATAATATACCTATTCCTCTTGTCTTTCTCCTTATAACTATTATTATTATCCTTATAATTATTATTATTATCGCTATAACTGTTGCTATTATTCTTGTTACTATTTTTATTATCCCTATTCCTCTTGTCTTTCTCCTTATAACTATTATTATTATTATCGCTATAACTGTTATTATTATTCTTATTACTATTATTATTATCGCTATAACTGTTATTATTATTCTTATTACTATTGTTGCTATCCGTATTACTCTTGTCTTTATCCATATAACTATTATTATTAATCCTTATTACTATTATTATTATCTCTATAACGGTTATTATTATTGTTATTGCTATTATTATTATCGCTATAACTGTTATTATTATCCTTATTCTATTGTTACTATCCGTATTACTCTTGTCTTTATCCTTATAACTATTATTATTATCGCTAATAACTGTTATTATTATTCTTATTACTATTATTATCGCTATAACTGTTATTATTATGGTTATTCTATTGTTACTATCCCTATTACTCTTGTCTTTATCCTTATAACTATTATCATTACCCTTATGGCTATTATTATTATCGCTATAACTGTTATTATTATTCTTGTTACTATTATTACTGTCCGTATTACACTTGCCTTTATCCTTATAACTATTATTATTAATCCTTATTACTATTATTATTATCTCTATAACGGTTATTATTATTGTTATTGCTATTATTATTATCGCTATAACTGTTATTATTATCCTTATTCTATTGTTACTATCCGTATTACTCTTGTCTTTATCCTTATAACTATTATTATTATCGCTATAACTGTTATTATTATTCTTATTACTATTATTATTATCGCTATAACTGTTATTATTATTGTTATTGCTATTATTATTATCGCTATAACTGTTATTATTATCCTTATTCTATTGTTACTATCCGTATTACTCTTGTCTTTATCCTTATAACTATTATTATTATCGCTAATAACTGTTATTATTATTCTTATTACTATTATTATCGCTATAACTGTTATTATTATGGTTATTCTATTGTTACTATCCCTATTACTCTTGTCTTTATCCTTATAACTATTATCATTATCCTTATGGCTATTATTATTATCGCTATAACTGTTATTATTATTCTTGTTCCTATTATTACTGTCCGTATTACTCTTGCCTTTATCCTTAGTACTATTATTATTATCGCTATAACTGTTATTATTATTCTTGTTACTATTATAATATACCTATTCATCTTGTCTTTCTCCTTATAACTATTATTATTATCCTTATAATTATTATTATTATCGCTATAACTGTTGCTATTATTCTTGTTACTATTTTTATTATCCCTACTCCTCTTGTCTTTCTCCTTATAACTATTATTATTATTATCGCTATAACTGTTATTATTATTCTTATTACTATTATTATTATCGCTATAACTGTTATTATTATTCTTATTACTATTGTTGCTATCCGTATTACTCTTGTCTTTATCCATATAACTATTATTATTAATCCTTATTACTATTATTATTATCTCTATAACGGTTATTATTATTGTTATTGCTATTATTATTATCGCTATAACTGTTATTATTATCCTTATTCTATTGTTACTATCCGTATTACTCTTGTCTTTATCCTTATAACTATTATTATTATCGCTAATAACTGTTATTATTATTCTTATTACTATTATTATCGCTATAACTGTTATTATTATGGTTATTCTATTGTTACTATCCCTATTACTCTTGTCTTTATCCTTATAACTATTATCATTATCCTTATGGCTATTATTATTATCGCTATAACTGTTATTATTATCCTTATTACTATTATTATTATTGCTATAACTGTTATTATTATGCTTATTCTATTGTTACTATCTCTATTACTCTTGTCTTTCTCCTTATAACTATTATTATTGTCGCTATAACTGTTATTATTATTCTTATTACTATTATTATTATCTCCATAACTGTTATTATTATGGCTATTCTATTGTTACTATCCCTATTACTCTTGTCTTTATCCTCATAACTATTATTATTCTCGCTACAACTGTTATTATTATTCTTGTTACTATTATTACTGTCCGTATTACTCTTGCCTTTATCCTTAATACTATTATTATTATCGCTATAACTGTTATTATTATGCTTATTCTATTGTTACTATCCGTATTACTCTTGCCTTTATCATTATAACTATTATTATTATCCTTATTACTATTATTATTATCCTTATTACTATTATTATTATCGCTATAACTGTTATTATTATTCTTGTTACTATTATTACTGTCCGTATTACTCTTGCCTTTATCCTTAATACTATTATTATTACCGCTATAACTGTTATTATTATTCTTGTTACTATTATTATTATCCCTATTCCTCTTGTCTTTCTCCTTATAACTATTATTATTATCGCTATAACTGATATTATTATTCTTGTTACTATTATTATTATCGCTATAACTGTTATTATTATTCTTATTACTATTGTTTCTATCCGTATCACTCTTGTCTTTATCCATATAACTATTATTATTAATCCTTATTACTATTATTATTATCGCTATAACTGTTATTATTATTGTTATTGCTATTATTATTATCGCCATAACTGTTATTATTATCCTTATTCTATTGTTACTATCCGTATTACTGTTGTCTTTATCCTTATACTATTATTATTATCCTTATTATTATTATTATTATTATTGCTATACCTGTTATTATTATCCTTATTACTATTATTATTATCGCTATAACTGTTATTATTATGCTTATTCTATTGTTACTATCCGTATTACTCTTGCCTTTATCATTATAACTATTATTATTATCCTTATTACTATTATTATTATCGCTATAACTGTTATTATTATTCTTGTTACTATTATTACTGTCCGTATTACTCTTGCCTTTATCCTTAATACTATTATTATTACCGCTATAACTGTTATTATTATTCTTGTTACTATTATTATTATCCCTATTCCTCTTGTCTTTCTCCTTATAACTATTATTATTATCGCTATAACTGATATTATTATTCATGTTACTATTATTATTATCGCTATAACTCTTATTATTATGCTTATTACTATTGTTTCTATCCGTATCACTCTTGTCTTTATCAACATAACTATTATTATTAATCCTTATTACTATTATTATTATCGCTATAAATGTTATTATTATTGTTATTACTATTATTATTATCGGCATAACTGTTATTATTATCCTTATTCTTTTGTTACTATCCGTATTACTGCTGTCTTTATCCTTATACTATTATTATTATCCTTATTATTATTATTATTATTATTGCTATACCTGTTATTATTATCGCTATAACTGTTATTATTATGCTTATTCTATTGTTACTATCCGTATTACTCTTGCCTTTATCATTATAACTATTATTATTATCCTTATTATTATTATTATTATCGCTATAACTGTTATTATTATCCTTAATATTATTATTATTATCGCTATAACTGTTATTATTATTCTTATTACTATTACTATTATCCCTATTCCTCTTGTCTTTATCCTTATAACTATTATTATTATCCTTATTATTATTATTATTATCGCTATAACTGTTATTATTATCCTTATTACTATTATTATTATTGCTATAACTGTTATTATTATGCTTATTCTATTGTTACTATCTCTATTACTCTTGTCTTTCTCCTTATAACTATTATTATTGTCGCTATAACTGTTATTATTATTCTTATTACTATTATTATTATCTCCATAACTGTTATTATTATGGCTATTCTATTGTTACTATCCCTATTACTCTTGTCTTTATCCTTATAACTATTATTATTCTCGCTACAACTGTTATTATTATTCTTGTTACTATTATTACTGTCCGTATTACTCTTGCCTTTATCCTTAATACTATTATTATTACCGCTATAACTGTTATTATTATTCTGGTTACTATTATTATTATCCCTATTCCTCTTGTCTTTCTCCTTATAACTATTATTATTATCCTTATTATTATTATTATTATCGCTATAACTGTTATTATTATTCTTGTTACTATTATTATTATCGCTATAACTGTTATTATTATTCTTATTACTATTGTTGCTATCCGTATTACTCTTGTCTTTATCCATATAACTATTATTATTAATCCTTATTACTATTATTATTATCTCTATAACGGTTATTATTATTGTTATTGCTATTATTATTATCGCTATAACTGTTATTATTATCCTTATTCTATTGTTACTATCCGTATTACTCTTGTCTTTATCCTTATAACTATTATTATTATCGCTAATAACTGTTATTATTATTCTTATTACTATTATTATTATCGCTATAACTGTTATTATTATGGTTATTCTATTGTTACTATCCCTATTACTCTTGTCTTTATCCTTATAACTATTATCATTATCCTTATGGCTATTATTATTATCGCTATAACTGTTATTATTATTCTTGTTACTATTTTTATTATCCCTATTCCTCTTGTCTTTCTCCTTATAACTATTATTATTATCCTTATAATTATTATTATTATCGCTATAACTGTTGCTATTATTCTTGTTACTATTTTTATTATCCCTATTCCTCTTGTCTTTCTCCTTATAACTATTATTATTATCGCTATAACTGTTATTATTATGCTTAATACTATTATTATTAACGCTATAACTGTTATTATTATGCTTATTCTATTGTTACTATCCGTATTACTCTTGCCTTTATCCTTATAACTATTATTATTATCGCTATAACTGTTATTATTATCCTTATTACTATTATTATTATCGCTATAACTGTTATTATTATTCTTGTTACTATTATTATTATCCCTATTCCTCTTGTCTTTCTCCTTATAACTATTATTATTATCCTTATTATTATTATTATTATCGCTATAACTGTTATTATTATTGTTATTGCTATTATTATTATCGCTATAACTGTTATTATTATCCTTATTCTATTGTTACTATCCGTATTACTCTTGTCTTTATCCTTATAACTATTATTATTATCGCTAATAACTGTTATTATTATTCTTATTACTATTATTATCGCTATAACTGTTATTATTATGGTTATTATATTGTTACTATCCCTATTACTCTTGTCTTTATCCTTATAACTATTATCATTATCCTTATGGCTATTATTATTATCGCTATAACTGTTATTATTATTCTTGTTCCTATTATTACTGTCCGTATTACTCTTGCCTTTATCCTTAGTACTATTATTATTATCGCTATAACTGTTATTATTATTCTTGTTACTATTATAATATACCTATTCCTCTTGTCTTTCTCCTTATAACTATTATTATTATCCTTATAATTATTATTATTATCGCTATAACTGTTGCTATTATTCTTGTTACTATTATTATTATCTCCATAACTGTTATTATTATGGCTATTCTATTGTTACTATCCCTATTACTCTTGTCTTTATCCTCATAACTATTATTATTCTCGCTACAACTGTTATTATTATTCTTGTTACTATTATTACTGTCCGTATTACTCTTGCCTTTATCCTTAATACTATTATTATTACCGCTATAACTGTTATTATTATTCTTGTTACTATTATTATTATCCCTATTCCTCTTGTCTTTCTCCTTATAACTATTATTATTGTCGCTATAACTGTTATTATTATTCTTATTACTATTATTATTATCTCCATAACTGTTATTATTATGGCTATTCTATTGTTACTATCCCTATTACTCTTGTCTTTATCCTTATAACTATTATTATTCTCGCTACAACTGTTATTATTATTCTTGTTACTATTATTACTGTCCGTATTACTCTTGCCTTTATCCTTAATACTATTATTATTACCGCTATAACTGTTATTATTATTCTGGTTACTATTATTATTATCCCTATTCCTCTTGTCTTTCTCCTTATAACTATTATTATTATCCTTATTATTATTATTATTATCGCTATAACTGTTATTATTATTCTTGTTACTATTATTATTATCGCTATAACTGTTATTATTATTCTTATTACTATTGTTGCTATCCGTATTACTCTTGTCTTTATCCATATAACTATTATTATTAATCCTTATTACTATTATTATTATCTCTATAACGGTTATTATTATTGTTATTGCTATTATTATTATCGCTATAACTGTTATTATTATCCTTATTCTATTGTTACTATCCGTATTACTCTTGTCTTTATCCTTATAACTATTATTATTATCGCTAATAACTGTTATTATTATTCTTATTACTATTATTATTATCGCTATAACTGTTATTATTATGGTTATTCTATTGTTACTATCCCTATTACTCTTGTCTTTATCCTTATAACTATTATCATTATCCTTATGGCTATTATTATTATCGCTATAACTGTTATTATTATTCTTGTTACTATTTTTATTATCCCTATTCCTCTTGTCTTTCTCCTTATAACTATTATTATTATCGCTATAACTGTTATTATTATGCTTAATACTATTATTATTAACGCTATAACTGTTATTATTATGCTTATTCTATTGTTACTATCCGTATTACTCTTGCCTTTATCCTTATAACTATTATTATTATCGCTATAACTGTTATTATTATCCTTATTACTATTATTATTATCGCTATAACTGTTATTATTATTCTTGTTACTATTATTATTATCCCTATTCCTCTTGTCTTTCTCCTTATAACTATTATTATTATCCTTATTATTATTATTATTATCGCTATAACTGTTATTATTATTGTTATTGCTATTATTATTATCGCTATAACTGTTATTATTATCCTTATTCTATTGTTACTATCCGTATTACTCTTGTCTTTATCCTTATAACTATTATTATTATCGCTAATAACTGTTATTATTATTCTGATTACTATTATTATCGCTATAACTGTTATTATTATGGTTATTATATTGTTACTATCCCTATTACTCTTGTCTTTATCCTTATAACTATTATCATTATCCTTATGGCTATTATTATTATCGCTATAACTGTTATTATTATTCTTGTTCCTATTATTACTGTCCGTATTACTCTTGCCTTTATCCTTAGTACTATTATTATTATCGCTATAACTGTTATTATTATTCTTGTTACTATTATAATATACCTATTCCTCTTGTCTTTCTCCTTATAACTATTATTATTATCCTTATAATTATTATTATTATCGCTATAACTGTTGCTATTATTCTTGTTACTATTATTATTATCTCCATAACTGTTATTATTATGGCTATTCTATTGTTACTATCCCTATTACTCTTGTCTTTATCCTCATAACTATTATTATTCTCGCTACAACTGTTATTATTATTCTTGTTACTATTATTACTGTCCGTATTACTCTTGCCTTTATCCTTAATACTATTATTATTACCGCTATAACTGTTATTATTATTCTTGTTACTATTATTATTATCCCTATTCCTCTTGTCTTTCTCCTTATAACTATTATTATTGTCGCTATAACTGTTATTATTATTCTTATTACTATTATTATTATCTCCATAACTGTTATTATTATGGCTATTCTATTGTTACTATCCCTATTACTCTTGTCTTTATCCTTATAACTATTATTATTCTCGCTACAACTGTTATTATTATTCTTGTTACTATTATTACTGTCCGTATTACTCTTGCCTTTATCCTTAATACTATTATTATTACCGCTATAACTGTTATTATTATTCTGGTTACTATTATTATTATCCCTATTCCTCTTGTCTTTCTCCTTATAACTATTATTATTATCCTTATTATTATTATTATTATCGCTATAACTGTTATTATTATTCTTGTTACTATTATTATTATCGCTATAACTGTTATTATTATTCTTATTACTATTGTTGCTATCCGTATTACTCTTGTCTTTATCCATATAACTATTATTATTAATCCTTATTACTATTATTATTATCTCTATAACGGTTATTATTATTGTTATTGCTATTATTATTATCGCTATAACTGTTATTATTATCCTTATTCTATTGTTACTATCCGTATTACTCTTGTCTTTATCCTTATAACTATTATTATTATCGCTAATAACTGTTATTATTATTCTTATTACTATTATTATTATCGCTATAACTGTTATTATTATGGTTATTCTATTGTTACTATCCCTATTACTCTTGTCTTTATCCTTATAACTATTATCATTATCCTTATGGCTATTATTATTATCGCTATAACTGTTATTATTATTCTTGTTACTATTTTTATTATCCCTATTCCTCTTGTCTTTCTCCTTATAACTATTATTATTATCCTTATAATTATTATTATTATCGCTATAACTGTTGCTATTATTCTTGTTACTATTTTTATTATCCCTATTCCTCTTGTCTTTCTCCTTATAACTATTATTATTATCGCTATAACTGTTATTATTATGCTTAATACTATTATTATTAACGCTATAACTGTTATTATTATGCTTATTCTATTGTTACTATCCGTATTACTCTTGCCTTTATCCTTATAACTATTATTATTATCGCTATAACTGTTATTATTATCCTTATTACTATTATTATTATCGCTATAACTGTTATTATTATTCTTGTTACTATTATTATTATCCCTATTCCTCTTGTCTTTCTCCTTATAACTATTATTATTATCCTTATTATTATTATTATTATCGCTATAACTGTTATTATTATTGTTATTGCTATTATTATTATCGCTATAACTGTTATTATTATCCTTATTCTATTGTTACTATCCGTATTACTCTTGTCTTTATCCTTATAACTATTATTATTATCGCTAATAACTGTTATTATTATTCTTATTACTATTATTATCGCTATAACTGTTATTATTATGGTTATTATATTGTTACTATCCCTATTACTCTTGTCTTTATCCTTATAACTATTATCATTATCCTTATGGCTATTATTATTATCGCTATAACTGTTATTATTATTCTTGTTCCTATTATTACTGTCCGTATTACTCTTGCCTTTATCCTTAGTACTATTATTATTATCGCTATAACTGTTATTATTATTCTTGTTACTATTATAATATACCTATTCCTCTTGTCTTTCTCCTTATAACTATTATTATTATCCTTATAATTATTATTATTATCGCTATAACTGTTGCTATTATTCTTGTTACTATTATTATTATCTCCATAACTGTTATTATTATGGCTATTCTATTGTTACTATCCCTATTACTCTTGTCTTTATCCTCATAACTATTATTATTCTCGCTACAACTGTTATTATTATTCTTGTTACTATTATTACTGTCCGTATTACTCTTGCCTTTATCCTTAATACTATTATTATTACCGCTATAACTGTTATTATTATTCTTGTTACTATTATTATTATCCCTATTCCTCTTGTCTTTCTCCTTATAACTATTATTATTATCCTTATTATTATTATTATTATCGCTATAACTGTTATTATTATTCTTGTTACTATTATTATTATCGCTATAACTGTTATTATTATTCTTATTACTATTGTTGCTATCCGTATTACTCTTGTCTTTATCCATATAACTATTATTATTAATCCTTATTACTATTATTATTATCTCTATAACGGTTATTATTATTGTTATTGCTATTATTATTATCGCTATAACTGTTATTATTATCCTTATTCTATTGTTACTATCCGTATTACTCTTGTCTTTATCCTTATAACTATTATTATTATCGCTAATAACTGTTATTATTATTCTTATTACTATTATTATTATCGCTATAACTGTTATTATTATGGTTATTCTATTGTTACTATCCCTATTACTCTTGTCTTTATCCTTATAACTATTATCATTATCCTTATGGCTATTATTATTATCGCTATAACTGTTATTATTATTCTTGTTACTATTTTTATTATCCCTATTCCTCTTGTCTTTCTCCTTATAACTATTATTATTATCGCTATAACTGTTATTATTATTCTTATTACTATTATTATTATCGCTATACGTGTTATTATTATGCTTATTCTATTGTTACTATCCGTATTACTCTTGCCTTTATCATTATAACTATTATTATTATCCTTATTACTATTATTATTATCCTTATTACTATTATTATTATCCTTATTACTATTATTATTATCGCTATAACTGTTATTATTATTCTTGTTACTATTATTACTGTCGTATTACTCTTGCCTTTATCCTTAGTACTATTATTATTTATCGCTACAACTGTTATTATTATCTTGTTACTATTATATTATACCTATTCCTCTTGTCTTTCTCCTTATAACTATTATTATTATCCTTATAATTATTATTATTATCGCTATAACTGTTGCTATTATTCTTGTTACTATTTTTATTATCCCTATTCCTCTTGTCTTTCTCCTTATAACTATTATTATTATCGCCATAACTGTTATTATCATTCTTATTACTATTATTATTATCGCTATAACTGTTATTATTATTCTTGTTACTATTATTACTGTCCGTATTACTCTTGCCTTTATCCTTAGTACTATTATTATTATCGCTATAACTGTTATTATTATTCTTGTTACTATTATATTATACCTATTCCTCTTGTCTTTCTCCTTATAACTATTATTATTATCGCTATAACTATTATTATTATCCTTATTATTATTATTATTATCGCTATAACTGTTATTATTATTCTTATTACTATTATTATTATCGCTATAACTGTTATTATAATTGTTATTACTATTATTATTATCGCTATAACTGTTATTATTATGCTTATTCTATTGTTACTATCCGTATTACTCTTGCCTTTATCCTTATAACTATTATTATTATCGCTATAACTGTTATTATTATCCTTATTACTATTATTATTATCGCTATAACTGTTATTATTATTCTTGTTACTATTATTATTATCCCTATTCCTCTTGTCTTTCTCCTTATAACTATTATTATTATCCTTATTATTATTATTATTATCGCTATAACTGTTATTATTATTCTTGTTACTATTATTATTATCTCTATAACTGTTATTATTATTCTTATTACTATTGTTGCTATCCGTATTACTCTTGTCTTTATCCATATAACTATTATTATTAATCCTTATTACTATTATTATTATCTCTATAACGGTTATTATTATTGTTATTGCTATTATTATTATCGCTATAACTGTTATTATTATCCTTATTCTATTGTTACTATCCGTATTACTCTTGTCTTTATCCTTATAACTATTATTATTATCACTAATAACTGTTATTATTATTCTTATTACTATTATTATCGCTATAACTGTTATTATTATGGTTATCTATTGTTACTATCCCTATTACTCTTGTCTTTATCCTTATAACTATTATCATTATCCTTATGGCTATTATTATTATCGCTATAACTGTTATTATTATTCTTGTTCCTATTATTACTGTCCGTATTACTCTTGCCTTTATCCTTAGTACTATTATTATTATCGCTATAACTGTTATTATTATTCTTGTTACTATTATAATATACCTATTCCTCTTGTCTTTCTCCTTATAACTATTATTATTATCCTTATAATTATTATTATTATCGCTATAACTGTTGCTATTATTCTTGTTACTATTTTTATTATCCCTATTCCGCTTGTCTTTCTCCTTATAACTATTATTATTATTATCGCTATAACTGTTATTATTATTCTTATTACTATTATTATTATCGCTATAACTGTTATTATTATGCTTATTCTATTGTTACTATCCGTATTACTCTTGCCTTTATCATTATAACTATTATTATTATCCTTATTACTATTATTATTATCGCTATAACTGTTATTATTATTCTTGTTACTATTATTATTATCCCTATTCCTCTTGTCTTTCTCCTTATAACTATTATTATTATCCTTATTATTATTATATTATCGCTATAACTGTTATTATTATTCTTGTTACTATTATTATTATCGCTATAACTGTTATTATTATTCTTATTACTATTGTTGCTATCCGTATTACTCTTGTCTTTATCCATATAACTATTATTATTAATCCTTATTACTATTATTATTATCTCTATAACGGTTATTATTATTGATATTGCTATTATATTATCGCTATAACTGTTATTATTATCCTTATTCTATTGTTACTATCCGTATTACTCTTGTCTTTATCCTTATAACTATTATTATTATCGCTAATACCTGTTATTATTATTCTTATTACTATTATTATTATCGCTATAACTGTTATTATTATGGTTATTCTATTGTTACTATCCCTATTACTCTTGTCTTTATCCTTATAACTATTATCATTATCCTTATGGCTATTATTATTATCGCTATAACTGTTATTATTATTCTTGTTACTATTATTACTGTCCGTATTACTCTTGCCTTTATCCTTAGTACTATTATTATTATCGCTATAACTGTTATTATTATTCTTGTTACTATTATATTATGCATATTCCTCTTGTCTTTCTCCTTATAACTATTATTATTAATCCTTATTACTATTATTATTATCGCTATAACTGTTATTATTATTGTTATTACTATTATTATTATCGCCATAACTGTTATTATTATCCTTATTCCTATTGTTACTATCCGTATTACTGTTGTCTTTATCCTTATACTATTATTATTACCGCTATAACTGTTATTATTATTCTTGTTACTATTATTATTATCCCTATTCCTCTTGTCTTTCTCCTTATAACTATTACTATTAATCCTTATTACTATTATTATTATCGCTATAAATGTTATAATTATTGTTAATTACTATTATTATTATCGGCATAACTGTTATTATTATCCTTATTCTTTTGTTACTATCCGTATTACTCTTGCCTTTATCATTATAACTATTATTATTATCCTTATTATTATTATTATTATTGCTATACCTGTTATTATTATCGCTATAACTGTTATTATTATGCTTATTCTATTGTTACTATCCGTATTACTCTTGCCTTTATCATTATAACTATTATTATTATCCTTATTATTATTATTATTATCGCTATAACTGTTATTATTATTCTTGTTTACTATATCTTATACCTATTCCTCTTGTCTTTCTCCTTATAACTATTATTATTATCCTTATAAGTATTATTATTACCGCTATAACTCTTGCTATTATTCTTGTTACTATTTTTATTATCCCTATTCCTCTTGTCTTTCTCCTTATAACTATTATTATTATCCTTATTATTATTATTATTATTATCGCTATAACTGTTTTATTATCCTTATTACTATTATAATTATCGCTATAAACTGTTATTATTATGCTTATTCTATTGTTACTATCTCTATTACTCTTGTCTTTATCCTTATAACTATTATCATTATCCTTATGATTATTATTTTTATCGCTATAACTGTTATTATTATTCTTATTACTATTGTTGCTATCCGTATTACTCTTGTCTTTATCCTTATAACTATTATTATTATCCTTATTATTATTATTATTATTATTATCGCTATAACTATTATTATTATCCTTATTACTATTATTATTGTCGCTATAACTGTTATTATTATTCTTATTACTTTTACTATTATCCCTATTCCTCTTGTATTTATCCTTTTAACTATTATTATTATCCTTATTATTATTATTATTATCGCTATAACTGTTATTTTTATCCTTATTACTATTATTATTATCGCTATAACTGTTATTATTATGCTTATTCTATTGTTACTATCTCTATTACTCTTGTCTTTATCCTTATAACTATTATCATTATCCTTATGACTATTATTATTATCGCTATAACTGTTATTATTATTCTTGTTACTATTATTACTGTCCGTCTTACTATTGCCTTTATCCTTAGTACTATTATTATTATCGCTATAACTGTTATTATTATTCTTGTTACTATTATTATTATCCCTATTCCTCTTGTCTTTCTCCTTATAACTATTATTATTATCCTTATTATTATTATTATTATTATTCTCCTTATTACTATTATTATTGTCGCTATAACTGTTATTATTATTGTTATTACTATTATTATTATCGCTATAACTGTTATTATTATCCTTATTCTATTGTTACTATCCGTATTACTCTTGTCTATATCCTTATAACTATTATTATTATCCTTATTATTATTATTATTATTATCGCTATAACTGTTATTATTATGCTTAATACTATTATTATTATCGCTATAACTGTTATTATTATTCTTATTACTATTATTATTATCGCTATAACTGTTATATTTATTCTTGTTACTATTATTATTATCCCTATTCCTCTTGTCTTTCGCCTTATAACTATTATTATTATCCTTATTATTATTATTATTATCGCTATAACTGTTATTATTATTCTTATTACTATTACTATTATCCCTATTCCTCTTGTCTTTATCCTTATAACTATTATTATTATCGCTAATAACTGTTATTATTATCCTTATTCTATTGTTACTATCCGTATTACTCTTGTCTTTATCCTTATAACTATTATTATTATCGCTAATAACTGTTATTATTATTCTTATTACTATTATTATTATCCCTATTGCCCTTGTCTTTCTCCTGATATCTATTATTATTATCCTTATTACTATTATTATTATCGCTATAACTGTTATTATTATCCATAATACTATTATTATTATCGCTATAACTGTTATTATTATGGTTATTCTATTGTTACTATCCGTATTACTCTTGCCTTTATCCTTATAACTATTATTATTATCGCTATAACTGTTATTATTATCCTTAATACTATTATTATTATCGCTATAACTGTTACAATTATTCTTTATTACTATTACTATTATCCCTATTCTCTTGTCTTTATCCTTATAACTATTATTATTATCTTATTATTATTATTATTATCGCTATAAACTGTTATTATTATCCTTATTACTTTTATTCTTATCGCTATAACTGTTATTATTATGCTTATTCTATTGTTACTATCCCTATTACTCTTGTCTTTCTCCTTATAACTATTATCATTATCCTTATGACTATTATTTTTATCGCTATAACTGTTATTAATTAGATTCTTATTACTATTGTTGCTATCCGTATTACTCTTGTCTTTATCCTTATAACTATTATTATTATCCTTATTATTATTATTATTATTATTATCGCTATAACTATTATTATTATCCTTATTACTATTATTATTGTCGCTATAACTGTATTATTATTCTTATTACTTTTACTATTATCCTATTCTTCTTGTATTTATTCTTTTAACTATTATTATTATCCTTATTATTATTATTATTATCGCTATAACTGTTATTTTTATCCTTATTACTATTATTATTATCGCTATAACTGTTATTATTATGCTTATTCTATTGTTACTATCTCTATTACTCTTGTCTTTATCCTTATAACTATTATCATTATCCTTATGACTATTATTATTATCGCTATAACTGTTATTATTATTCTTGTTACTATTATTACTGTCCGTCTTACTATTGCCTTTATCCTTAGTACTATTATTATTATCGCTATAACTGTTATTATTATTCTTGTTACTATTATTATTATCCCCATTCCTCTTGTCTTTCTCCTTATAACTATTATTATTATCCTTATTATTATTATTATTATTATTATTCTCCTTATTACTATTATTATTGTCGCTATAACTGTTATTATTATTGTTATTACTATTATTATTATCGCTATAACTGTTATTATTATCCTTATTCTATTGTTACTATCCGTATTACTCTTGTCTATATCCTTATAACTATTATTATTATCCTTATTATTATTATTATTATTATCGCTATAACTGTTATTATTATGCTTAATACTATTATTATTATCGCTATAACTGTTATTATTATTCTTATTACTATTATTATTATCGCTATAACTGTTATATTTATTCTTGTTACTATTATTATTATCCCTATTCCTCTTGTCTTTCGCCTTATAACTATTATTATTATCCTTATTATTATTATTATTATCGCTATAACTGTTATTATTATTCTTATTACTATTACTATTATCCCTATTCCTCTTGTCTTTATCCTTATAACTATTATTATTATCGCTAATAACTGTTATTATTATCCTTATTCTATTGTTACTATCCGTATTACTCTTGTCTTTATCCTTATAACTATTATTATTATCGCTAATAACTGTTATTATTATTCTTATTACTATTATTATTATCCCTATTGCCCTTGTCTTTCTCCTGATATCTATTATTATTATCCTTATTACTATTATTATTATCGCTATAACTGTTATTATTATCCATAATACTATTATTATTATCGCTATAACTGTTATTATTATGGTTATTCTATTGTTACTATCCGTATTACTCTTGCCTTTATCCTTATAACTATTATTATTATCGCTATAACTGTTATTATTATCCTTAATACTATTATTATTATCGCTATAACTGTTACTATTATTCTTATTACTATTACTATTATCCCTATTCCTCTTGTCTTTATCCTTATAACTATTATTATTATCCTTATTATTATTATTATTATCGCTATAACTGTTATTATTATCCTTATTACTTTTATTATTATCGCTATAACTGTTATTATTATGGTTATTCTATTGTTACTATCCGTATTACTCTTGCCTTTATCCTTATAACTATTA
This sequence comes from Megachile ligniseca, assembly GCA_945859555.1. Classification (NCBI taxonomy): domain Eukaryota; kingdom Metazoa; phylum Arthropoda; class Insecta; order Hymenoptera; family Megachilidae; genus Megachile; species Megachile ligniseca. Next base: position 81,052 of record CAMAOC010000192.1, read on the forward strand.
TTATTATCGCTATAACTGTTATTATTATCCTTAATACTATTATTATTATCGCTATAACTGTTACTATTATTCTTATTACTATTACTATTATCCCTATTCCTCTTGTCTTTATCCATATAACTATTATTATTAATCCTTATTACTATTATTATTATCGCTATAACTGTTATTATTATTGTTATTACTATTAATATTATCGCTATAACTGTTATTATTATGCTTATTCTATTGTTACTATACGTATTACTCTTGCCTTTATCCTTATAACTATTATTATTATCGCTATAACTGTTATTATTATCCTTAATACTATTATTATTATCGCTATAACTATTATTATTATCCTTATTATTATTATTATTATTATTCTCCTTATTACTATTATTATTATCGCTATAACTGTTATTATTTTCCTTATTCTATTATTGTTATCCCTATTCCTCTTGTCTTTATCCTTATAATTATTATTATTATCCTTATTATTATTATTATTATTATCGCTATAACTATTATTATTATCGCTATAACTGTTATTATTATTCTTATTACTATTACTATTATCCCTATTCCTCTTGTATTTATCCTTATAACTATTATTATTATCCTTATTATATTATTATTATCGCTATAACTGTTATTATTATCCTTATTACTATTATTATTATCGCTATAACTGTTATTATTATGCTTATTCTATTGGTACTATCTCTATTACTCTTGTCTTTATCCTTATAACTATTATCATTATCCTTATGACTATTATTATTATCGCTATAACTGTTATTATTATTCTTGTTACTATTATTACTGTCCGTATTACTCTTGCCTTTATCCTTAGTACTATTATTATTATCGCTATAACTGTTATTATTATTCTTGTTACAATTATTCTTATCCCTATTCCTCTTGTCTTTCTCCTTATAACTATTATTATTATCCTTATTATTATTATTATTATCGCTATAACTGTTACTATTATTCTTGTTACTATTATTATTATCCCTATTCCTCTTGTCTTTCTCCTTATAACTATTATTATTATCCTTATTATTATTATTATTATCGCTATAACTGTTATTATTATTCTTGTTGCTATTATTATTATCGCTATAACTGTTATTATTATTCTTATTACTATTGTTGCTATCCGTATTACTCTTGTCTTTATCCATATAACTATTATTATTAATCCTTCTTACTATTATTATTATCGCTATAACTGTTATTATTATGCTTATTACTATTACTATTATCCCTATTCCTCTTGTCTTTATCCTTACAACTATTATTATTATCCTTATTATTATTATTATTATTATTCTCCTTTTACCAATATTATTATCGCTATAACTGTTATTATTATTGTCATTACTATTATTATTATCGCTATAACTGTTATTTTTATCCTTATTACTATTATTATTATCGCTATAACTGTTATTTTTATCCTTATTACTATTATTATTATCGCTATAACTGTTATTATTATGTTTATTCTATTGTTACTATCTCTATTACTCTTGTCTTTATCCTTATAACTATTATCATTATCCTTATGACTTTTATTATTATCGCTATAACTGTTATTATTATTCCTGTTACTATTATTACTGTCCGTCTTACTCCTGCCTTTATCCTTAATACTATTATTATTATCGCTATAACTGTTATTATTATGATTATTCTATTGTTACTATCCCTATTACTCTTGTCTTTATCCTTATAACTATTATTATTATCCTTAATACTATTATTATTATCGCTATAATTGTTATTATTATTCTTGTTACTATTATTACTGTCCGTATTACACTTGCCTTTATCCTTAATACTATTATTATTATCGCTATAACTGTTATTATTATCCTTAATACTATTATTATTATCGCTATAACTGTTACTATTATTCTTATTACTATTACTATTATCCCTATTCCTCTTGTCTTTATCCTTATAACTATTATTATTATCCTTATTATTATTATTATTATCGCTATAACTGTTATTATTATCCTTATTACTTTTATTATTATCGCTATAACTGTTATTATTATGATTATTCTATTGTTACTATCCCTATTACTCTTGTCTTTCTCCTTATAACTATTATCATTATCCTTATGACTATTATTTTTATCGCTACAACTGTTATTATTATTCTTATTACTATTGTTGCTATCCGTATTACTCTTGTCTTTATCCTTATAACTATTATTATTATCCTTATTATTATTATTATTATTATTATCGCTATAACTATTATTATTATCCTTATTACTATTATTATTGTCGCTATAACTGTTATTATTATTCTTATTACTTTTACTATTATCCCTATTCTTCTTGTATTTATCCTTTTAACTATTATTATTATCCTTATTATTATTATTATTATCGCTATAACTGTTATTTTTATCCTTATTACTATTATTATTATCGCTATAACTGTTATTATTATGCTTATTCTATTGTTACTATCTCTATTACTCTTGTCTTTATCCTTATAACTATTATCATTATCCTTATGACTATTATTATTATCGCTATAACTGTTATTATTATTCTTGTTACTATTATTACTGTCCGTCTTACTATTGCCTTTATCCTTAGTACTATTATTATTATCGCTATAACTGTTATTATTATTCTTGTTACTATTATTATTATCCCTATTCCTCTTGTCTTTCTCCTTATAACTATTATTATTATCCTTATTATTATTATTATTATTATTCTCCTTATTACTATTATTATTGTCGCTATAACTGTTATTATTATTGTTATTACTATTATTATTATCGCTATAACTGTTATTATTATCCTTATTCTATTGTTACTATCCGTATTACTCTTGTCTATATCCTTATAACTATTATTATTATCCTTATTATTATTATTATTATTATCGCTATAACTGTTATTATTATGCTTAATACTATTATTATTATCGCTATAACTGTTATTATTATTCTTATTACTATTATTATTATCGCTATAACTGTTATATTTATTCTTGTTACTATTATTATTATCCCTATTCCTCTTGTCTTTCTCCTTATAACTATTATTATTATCCTTATTATTATTATTATTATCGCTATAACTGTTATTATTATTCTTGTTACTATTATTATTATCGCTATAACTGTTATTATTATTCTTATTACTATTGTTGCTATCCGTATTACTCTTGTCTTTATCCATATAACTATTATTATTAATCCTTATTACTATTATTATTATCTCTATAACGGTTATTATTATTGTTATTGCTATTATTATTATCGCTATAACTGTTATTATTATCCTTATTCTATTGTTACTATCCGTATTACTCTTGTCTTTATCCTTATAACTATTATTATTATCGCTAATAACTGTTATTATTATTCTTATTACTATTATTATTATCGCTATAACTGTTATTATTATTGTTATTCTATTGTTACTATCCCTATTACTCTTGTCTTTATCCTTATAACTATTATCATTATCCTTATGGCTATTATTATTATCGCTATAACTGTTATTATTATTCTTGTTACTATTATTACTGTCCGTATTACTCTTGCCTTTATCCTTAGTACTATTATTATTATCGCTATAACTGTTATTATTATTCTTGTTACTATTATATTATACCTATTCCTCTTGTCTTTCTCCTTATAACTATTATTATTATCCTTATAATTATTATTATTATCGCTATAACTGTTGCTATTATTCTTGTTACTATTTTTATTATCCCTATTCCTCTTGTCTTTCTCCTTATAACTATTATTATTATCGCTATAACTGTTATTATTATTCTTATTACTATTATTAGTATCGCTATAACTGTTATTATTATGCTTATTCTATTGTTACTATCCGTATTACTCTTGCCTTTATCATTATAACTATTATTATTATCCTTATTACTATTATTATTATCGCTATAACTGTTATTATTATTCTTGTTACTATTATTACTGTCCGTATTACTCTTGCCTTTATCCTTAATACTATTATTATTACCGCTATAACTGTTATTATTATTCTTGTTACTATTATTATTATCCCTATTCCTCTTGTCTTTCTCCTTATAACTATTATTATTATCCTTATTATTATTATTATTATCGCTATAACTGTTACTATTATTCTTGTTACTATTATTATTATCCCTATTCCTCTTGTCTTTCTCCTTATAACTATTATTATTATCCTTATTATTATTATTATTATCGCTATAACTGTTATTATTATTCTTGTTGCTATTATTATTATCGCTATAACTGTTATTATCATTCTTATTACTATTGTTGCTATCCGTATTACTCTTGTCTTTATCCATATAACTATTATTATTAATCCTTCTTACTATTATTATTATCGCTATAACTGTTATTATTATGCTTATTACTATTACTATTATCCCTATTCCTCTTGTCTTTATCCTTACAACTATTATTATTATCCTTATTATTATTATTATTATTATTCTCCTTATTACCAATATTATTATCGCTATAACTGTTATTATTATTGTCATTACTATTATTATTATCGCTATAACTGTTATTTTTATCCTTATTACTATTATTATTATCGCTATAACTGTTATTTTTATCCTTATTACTATTATTATTATCGCTATAACTGTTATTATTATGTTTATTCTATTGTTACTATCTCTATTACTCTTGTCTTTATCCTCATAACTATTATCATTATCCTTATGACTTTTATTATTATCGCTATAACTGTTATTATTATTCTTGTTACTATTATTACTGTCCGTCTTACTCTTGCCTTTATCCTTAATACTATTATTATTATCGCTATAACTGTTATTATTATGATTATTCTATTGTTACTATCCCTATTACTCTTGTCTTTATCCTTATAACTATTATTATTATCCTTATTACTGTTATTATTATCGCTATAACTGTTATTATTATCCTTAATACTATTATTATTATCGCTATAACTGTTATAATTATTCTTGTTACTATTATATTATACCTATTCCTCTTGTCTTTCTCCTTATAACTATTATTATTATCCTTATAATTATTATTATTACCGCTATAACTGTTGCTATTATTCTTGTTACGATTTTTATTATCCCTATTCCTCTTGTCTTTCTCCTTATAACTATTATTATTATGGCTATTACTGTTATTATTATTCTTATTACTATTATTGTTATCGCTATAACTGTTATTATTATGCTTGTTCTATTGTTACTATCCGTATTACTCTTGCCTTTATCATTATAACTATTATTATTATCCTTATTATTATTATTATTATCGCTATAACTGTTATTATTATTCTTGTTACTATAAGTACTGTCCGTATTACTCTTGCCTTTATCCTTAGTACTATTATTATTATCGCTATAACTGTTATTATTATGCTTATTACTATTACTATTATCCCTATTCCTCTTGTCTTTATCCTTACAACTATTATTATTATCCGTATTATTATTATTATTATTATTCTCCTTATTACCAATATTATTATCGCTATAACTGTTATTATTATTGTCATTTCTATTATTATTATCGCTATAACTGTTATTTTTATCCTTATTACTATTATTATTATCGCTATAACTGTTATTTTTATCCTTATTACTATTATTATTATCGCTATAATTGTTATTATTATGTTTATTCTATTGTTACTATCTCTATTACTCTTGTCTTTATCCTTATAACTATTATCATTATCCTTATGACTTTTATTATTATCGCTATAACTGTTATTATTATTCTTGTTACTATTATTACTGTCCGTCTTACTCTTGCCTTTATCCTTAATACTATTATTATTATCGCTATAACTGTTATTATTATGATTATTCTATTGTTACTATCCCTATTACTCTTGTCTTTATCCTTATAACTATTATTATTATCCTTATAACTATTATTATTATATCTATAACTGTTATTATTATCCTTAATACTATTATTATTATCGCTATAACTGTTATTATTATTCTTATTTCTATTACTATTATCCCTATTCCTCTGGTCTTTATCCTTATAACTATTATTATTATCCTTATTATTATTATTATTATTACTCTCCTTATTACTATTATTATTATCGCTATAACTGTTATTATTATCCTTATTCTATTATTATTATCCCTATTCCTCTTGTCTTTATCCTTATAACTATTATTATTATCGCTAATAACTGTTATTATTATTGTTATTACTATTATTATTATCCTTATTACTATTATTATTATCCTTATTATATTATTATTATCGCTATAACTGTTATTATTATTCTTATTACTATTATTGTTATCGCTATAACTGTTATTATTATTCTTATTACTATTGTTGCTATCCGTATTACTCTTGTCTTTATCCATATAACTATTATTATTATCCTTATACTATTATTATTATCACTATAACTGTTATTATTATTCTCATTACTATTACTATTATCCCTATTCCTCTTGTGTTTATCCTTATAACTATTATTATTATCCTTATTATTATTATTATTATTACTCTCCTTATTACTATTATTATTATCGCTATAACTGTTATTATTATTGTTATACTATTATTATTAACGCAATAACTGTTATTATTATCCTTATTCTATTATTGTTATCCCTATTCCTCTTGTCTTTATCCTTATAACTATTATTATTATCCTTATTATTATTATATTATTATTATTATCGCTATAACTATTATTATTATCGCTATAACTGTTATTATTATTCTTATTACTATTACTATTATCCCTATTCCTCTTGTATTTATCCTTATAACTATTATTATTATCCTTATTATTATTATTATTATCGCTATAACTGTTATTATTATCCTTATTCTATTATTATTATCCTTATTATTATTATTATTATTATTATCGCTATAACTATTATTATTATCGCTATAACTGTTATTATTATTCTTATTACTATTACTATTATCCCTATTCCTCTTGTCTTTCTCCTTATAACTATTATTATTATCCTTATTATTATTATTATTATTATTCTCCTTATTACTATTATTATTATCGCTATAACTGTTATTATTATTGTTATTACTATTATTATTATCGCTATAACTGTTATTATTATCCTTATTCTATTATTATTATCCCTATTCCTCTTGTCTTTATCCTTATAACTATTATTATTATCGCTAATAACTGTTATTATTATTGTTATTACTATTATTATTATCCTTATTGCTATTATTATTATCCTTATTATTATTATTATTATCGCTATAACTGTTATTATTATCCTTATTACTATTATTATTATTGCTATAACTGTTATTATTATCCTTAATACTATTATTATTATTGCTATAACTGTTATTATTATTCTTATTACTATTATTGTTATCGCTATAACTGTTATTATTATGCTTGTTCTATTGTTACTATCCGTATTACTCTTGCCTTTATCATTATAACTATTATTATTATCCTTATTATTATTATTATTATCGCTATAACTGTTATTATTATCCTTATTACTATTATTATTATCGCTATAACTGTTATTATTATGCTTATTCTATTGGTACTATCTCTATTACTCTTGTCTTGATCCTTATAACTATTATCATTATCCTTATGACTATTATTATTATCGCTATAACTGTTATTATTATTCTTGTTACTATTAGTACTGTCCGTATTACTCTTGCCTTTATCCTTAGTACTATTATTATTATCGCTATAACTGTTATTATTATTCTTATTACTATTACTATTATCGGTATTCCTCTTTAACTTTATCCTTATAACTATTATTATTATCCTTATTATTATTATTATTATTATCGCTATAAACTATTATCATTATCCTTATCCTTATGACTATTATTATTATCGCTATAACTGTTATTATTATTCTTGTTACTATAAGTACTGTCCGTATTACTCTTGCCTTTATCCTTAGTACTATTATTATTATCGCTATAACTGTTATTATTATTCTTGTTACTATTAGTACTGTCCGTATTACTCTTGCCTTTATCCTTAGTACTAGTACTATTATCGCTATAACTGTTATTATTATGCTTATTCTATTGTTACTATCTCGATTACTCTTGTCTTTATCCTTATAACTATAATTATTATCGCTAATAATTGTTATTATTATTCTTATTACTATTATTATTATCCTTATTACTATTATTATTATCCTTAATTCTATTATTATTATCGCTATAACTGTTATTATTATTCTTATTACTATTACTATTATCCGTATTCCTCTTGTCTTTATCCTTATAACTATTATTATTATCCTTATTATTATTATTATTATTATCGCTATAACTATTATTATTAATCTTATTACTATGTTGCTATCCGTATTACTCTTGTCTTTATCCATATAACTATTATTATTAATCCTTATTACTATTATTATTATCGCTATACCTGTTATTATTATGCTTATTCTATTGTTACTGTCCGTATTACTCTTGCCTTTATCCTTATAACTATTATTATTATCGCTATAACTGTTATTATTATCCTTAATACTATTATTATTATCGCTATAACTGTTATTATTATCCTTATTCTATTATTATTATCCCTATTCCTCTTGTCTTTATCCTTATAACTATTATTATTATCGCTAATAACAGTTATTATTATTGTTATTACTATTATTATTATCCTTATTACTATTATTATTATCCTTAATACTATTATTATTATCGCTATAACTGTTATTATTATTCTTGTTACTATTATTATTATCGCTATAACTGTTATTATTATTCTTATTACTATTGTTGCTATCCGTATTACTGTTGTCTTTATCCATATAACTATTATTATTATCCTTAATACTATTATTATTATCACTATAACTGTTATTATTATTCTTATTACTATTACTATTATCCCTATTCCTCTTGTGTTTATCCTTATAACTATTATTATTATCCTTATTATTATTATTATTATTACTCTCCTTATTACTATTATTATTATCGCTATAACTGTTATTATTATTGTTATTACTATTATTATTAACGCTATAACTGTTATTATTATCCTTATTCTATTATTGTTATCCCTATTCCTCTTGTCTTTATCCTTATAACTATTATTATTATCCTTATTATTATTATTATTATTATTATTATCGCTATAACTATTATTATTATCGCTATAACTGTTATTATTATTCTTATTACTATTACTATTATCCCTATTCCTCTTGTATTTATCCTTATAACTATTATTATTATCCTTATTATTATTATTATTATCGCTATAACTGTTATTATTATCCTTATTCTATTATTATTATCCTTATTATTATTATTATTATTATTATCGCTATAACTATTATTATTATCGCTATAACTGTTATTATTATTCTTATTACTATTACTATTATCCCTATTCCTCTTGTCTTTCTCCTTATAACTATTATTATTATCCTTATTATTATTATTATTATCGATATAACTGTTACTATTATTCTTGTTACTATTATTATTATCCCTATTCCTCTTGTCTTTCTCCTTATAACTACTATTATTATCCTTATTATTATTATTATTATCGCTATAACTGTTATTATTATTCTTATTACAATTGTTGCTATCCGTATTACTCTTGTCTTTATCCATATAACTATTATTATTAATCCTTATTATTATTATTATTATCGCTATAACTGTTATTATTATCCTTATTACTATTATTATTATCGCTATAACTGTTATTATTATGCTTATAACTATTATTATTATCCTTATTATTATTATTATTATTATCGCTATAACTGTTATTATTATTCTTGTTACTATTATTATTATCGCTATAACTGTTATTATTATTCTTGTTACTATTATTATTATCGCTATAACTGTTATTATTATTCTTGTTACTATTATTATTATCGCTATAACTGTTATTATTATTCTTGTTACTATTATTACTGTCCGCATTACTCTTGCCTTTATCCTTAATACTATTATTATTATCGCAATAACTGTTATTATTATCCTTATTCTATTGTTACTATCCGTATTACTCTTGTCTATATCCTTATAACTATTATTATTATCCTTATTATTATTATTATTATTATCGCTATAACTGTTATTATTATGCTTAATACTATTATTATTATCGCTATAACTGTTATTATTATTCTTATTACTATTATTATTATCCCTATTCCTCTTGTCTTTATCCTTATAACTATTATTATTATCCTTATTATTATTATTATTATTACTCTCCTTATTACTATTATTATTATCCCTATAACTGTTATTATTATTGTTATTACTATTATTATTATCGCTATAACTGTTATTATTATCCTTATTCTATTATTATTATCCCTATTCCTCTTGTCTTTATCCTTATAACTATTATTATTATCGCTAATAACTGTTATTATTATTGTTATTACTATTATTATTATCCTTATTTCTATTATTATTATCCTTAATACTATTATTATTATCGCTATAACTGTTATTATTATTCTTATTACTATTACTATTATCCCTATTCCTCTTGTATTTATCCCTATAACTATTATTATTATCCTTATTATTATTATTATTATTATCGCTATAACTGTTTTATTATCCTTATTACTATTATTATTATCGCTATAACTGTTATTATTATGCTTATTCTATTGTTACTATCTCTATTACTCTTGTCTTTATCCTTATAACTATTATCATTATCCTTATGACTATTATTATTATCGCTATAACTGTTATTATTATTCTTGTTACTATTATTACTGTCCGTATTGCTCTTGCCTTTATCCTTAGTACTATTATTATTATCGCTATAACTGTTATTATTATTCTTGTTACTATTATTATTATCCCTATTCCTCTTGTCTTTCTCCTTATAACTATTATTATTATCCTTATTATTATTATTATTATCGATATAACTGTTACTATTATTCTTGTTACTATTATTATTATCCCTATTCCTCTTGTCTTTCTCCTTATAACTACTATTATTATCCTTATTATTATTATTATTATCGCTATAACTGTTATTATTATTCTTATTACTATTGTTGCTATCCGTATTACTCTTGTCTTTATCCATATAACTATTATTATTATTATCGCTATAACTGTTATTATTATCCTTATTACTATTATTATTATCGCTATAACTGTTATTATTATGCTTATAACTATTATTATTATCCTTATTATTATTATTATTATTATCGCTATAACTGTTATTATTATTCTTGTTACTATTATTATTATCGCTATAACTGTTATTATTATTCTTGTTACTATTATTATTATCGCTATAACCGTTATTATTATTCTTGTTACTATTATTACTGTCCGCATTACTCTTGCCTTTATCCTTAATACTATTATTATTATCGCTATAACTGTTATTATTATCCTTATTCTATTGTTACTATCCGTATTACTCTTGTCTATATCCTTATAACTATTATTATTATCCTTATTATTATTATTATTATTATCGCTATAACTGTTATTATTATGCTTAATACTATTATTATTATCGCTATAACTGTTATTATTATTCTTATTACTATTACTATTATCCCTATTCCTCTTGTCTTTATCCTTATAACTATTATTATTATCCTTATTACTATTATTATTATTACTCTCCTTATTACTATTATTATTATCCCTATAACTGTTATTATTATTGTTATTACTATTATTATTATCGCTATAACTGTTATTATTATCCTTATTCTATTATTATTATCCCTATTCCTCTTGTCTTTATCCTTATAACTATTATTATTATCGCTAATAACTGTTATTATTATTGTTATTACTATTATTATTATCCTTATTTCTATTATTATTATCCTTAATACTATTATTATTATCGCTATAACTGTTATTATTATTCTTATTACTATTACTATTATCCCTATTCCTCTTGTATTTATCCCTATAACTATTATTATTATCCTTATTATTATTATTATTATTATTATCGCTATAACTGTTTTATTATCCTTATTACTATTATTATTATCGCTATAACTGTTATTATTATGCTTATTCTATTGTTACTATCTCTATTACTCTTGTCTTTATCCTTATAACTATTATCATTATCCTTATGACTATTATTATTATCGCTATAACTGTTATTATTATTCTTGTTACTATTATTACTGTCCGTATTGCTCTTGCCTTTATCCTTAGTACTATTATTATTATCGCTATAACTGTTATTATAATTCTTGTTACTATTATTATTATCCCTATTCGTCTTGTCTTTCTCCTTATAACTATTATTATTATCCTTATTATTATTATTATTATCGCTATAACTGTTACTATTATTCTTGTTACTATTATTATTATCCCTATTCCTCTTGTCTTTCTCCTTATAACTACTATTATTATCCTTATTATTATTATTATTATCGCTATAACTGTTATTATTATTCTTATTACTATTGTTGCTATCCGTATTACTCTTGTCTTTATCCATATAACTATTATTATTAATCCTTATTATTATTATTATTATCGCTATAACTGTTATTATTATCCTTATTACTATTATTATTATCGCTATAACTGTTATTATTATGCTTATAACTATTATTATTATCCTTATTATTATTATTATTATCGCTATAACTGTTATTATTATTCTTGTTACTATTATTATTATCGCTATAACTGTTATTATTATTTTTGTTACTATTATTATTATCCCTATTCCTCTTGTCTTTCTCCTTATAACTATTATTATTATCGCTATAACTGTTATTATTATCCTTAATACTATTATTATTATCGCTATAACTGTTATTATTATCCTTAATACTATTATTATTATCGCTATAACGGTTATTATTATTCTTGTTACTATTATTACTGTCCGTATTACTCTTGCCTTTATCCTTAATACTATTATTATTATCGCTATAACTGTTATTATTATTCTTGTTACTATTATTACTGTCCGTCTTACTCTTGCCTTTATCCTTAGTACTATTATTATTATCGCTATAACTGTTATTATTATTCTTGTTACTATTATTATTATCCCTATTCCTCTTGTCTTTCTCCTTATAACTATTATTATAATCCTTATTATTATTATTATTATCGATATAACTGTTACTATTATTCTTGTTACTATTATTATTATCCCTATTCCTCTTGTCTTTCTCCTCATAACTACTATTATTATCCTTATTATTATTATTATTATCGCTATCACTGTTATTATTATTCTTATTACTATTGTTGCTATCCGTATTACTCTTGTCTTTATCCATATAACTATTATTATTAATCCTTATTACTATTCTTATTATCGCTATAACTGTTATTATTATTGTTATTACTATTATTATTATCGCTATAACTGTTATTATTATTGTTATTACTATTATTATTATCGCTATAACTGTTATTATTATCCTTAATACTATTATTATTATCGCTATAACTGTTATTATTATTCTTGTTACCATTATTACTGTCCGTATTACTCTTGCCTTTATCCTTAATACTATTATTATTATCGATATAACTGTTACTATTATTCTTGTTACTATTATTATTATCCCTATTCCTCTTGTCTTTCTCCTTATAACTACTATTATTATCCTTATTATTATTATTATTATCGCTATAACTGTTATTATTATTCTTATTACTATTGTTGCTATCCGTATTACTCTTGTCTTTATCCATATAGCTATTATTATTAATCCTTATTATTATTATTATTATCGCTATAACTGTTATTATTATCCTTATTACTATTATTATTATCGCTATAACTGTTATTATTATGCTTATAACTATTATTATTATCCTTATTATTATTATTATTATTATCGCTATAACTGTTATTATTATTCTTGTTACTATTATTATTATCCCTATTCCTCTTGTCTTTCTCCTTATAACTATTATTATTGTCCTTATTATTATTATTATTATCGATATAACTGTTACTATTATTCTTGTTAGTATTATTATTATCCCTATTCCTCTTGTCTTTCTCCTTATAACTATTATTATTATCCTTATTATTATTATTATTATCGCTATAACTGTTATTATTATTCTTATTACAATTACTATTATCCCTATTCCTCTTGTATTTATCCTTTTAACTATTATTATTATCCTTATTATTATTATTATCGCTATAACTGTCATTATTATGCTTAATACTATTATTATTATCGCTATAACTGTTATTATTATCCTTATTACTATTATTATTATCGCTATAACTGTTATTATTATGCTTATTCTATTGTTACTATCTCTCTTACTCTTGTCTTTATCCTTATAACTATTATCATTATCCTTATGACTATTATTATTATCGCTATAACTGTTATTATTATTCTTGTTACTATTACTATTATCCCTATTCCTCTTGTCGTTCTCCTTATAACTATTATTATTATCGCTAATAACTGTTATTATTATTCTTATTTCTATTATTATTATCGCTATGACTGTTATTATTATGCTTATTCTATTGTTACTATCTCTATTACTCTTGTCTTTATCCTTATAACTATTATTATTATCCTTATTACTATTATTATTATCGCTATAACTGTTATTATTATTCTTGCTACTATTATTATTATCGCTATAACTGTTATTATTATTCTTGTTACTATTATTATTATCCCTATTCCTCTTGTCTTTCTCCTTATAACTATTATTATTATTATTATCGATATAACTGTTACTATTATTCTTGTTACTATTATTATTATCCCTATTCCTCTTGTATTTCTCCTTATAACTACTATTATTATCCTTATTATTATTATTATTATCGCTATAACTGTTATTATTATCCTTATTACTATTATTATTATCGCTATAACTGTTATTATTATGATTATAACTATTATTATTATCCTTATTATTATTATTATTATTATCGCTATAACTGTTATTATTATGCTTAATACTATTATTATTATCGCTATAACTGTTATTATTATTCTTATTACTATTACTATTATCCCTATTCCTCTTGTCTTTATCCTTATAACTATTATTATTATCCTTATTATTATTATTATTATTACTCTCCTTATTACTATTATTATTATCCCTATAACTGTTATTATTATTGTTATTACTATTATTATTATCGCTATAACTGTTATTATTATCCTTATTCTATTATTATTATCCCTATTCCTCTTGTCTTTATCCTTATAACTATTATTATTATCGCTAATAACTGTTATTATTATTGTTATTACTATTATTATTATCCTTATTTCTATTATTATTATCCTTAATACTATTATTATTATCGCTATAACTGTTATTATTATTCTTATTACTATTACTATTATCCGTATTCCTCTTGTCTTTATCCTTATAACTATTATTATTATCCTTATTATTATTATTATTATTATTATCGCTATAACTATTATTATTATCCTTATTACTATTATTATTGTCGCTATAACTGTTATTATTATTCTTATTACTTTTACTATTATCCCTATTCCTCTTGTATTTATCCTTTTAACTATTATTATTATCCTTATTATTATTATTATTATTATCGCTATAACTGTTATTATTATCCTTATTCTATTGTTACTATCCGTATTACTCTTGTCTATATCCTTATAACTATTATTATTATTATTATTATCGCTATAACTGTTATTATTATGCTTAATACTATTATTATTATCGCTATAACTGTTATTATTATTCTTATTACTATTATTATTATCGCTATAACTGTTATATTTATTCTTGTTACTATTATTATTATCCCTATTCCTCTTGTCTTTCGCCTTATAACTATTATTATTACCCTTATTATTATTATTATTATCGTTATAACTGTTATTATTATTCTTATTACTATTACTATTATCCCTATTCCTCTTGTCTTTATCCTTATAACTATTATTATTATCGCTAATAACTGTTATTATTATTCTTATTACTATTATTATTATCCCTATTGCCCTTGTCTTTATCCTTATATCTATTATTATTATCCTTATTACTATTATTATTATCGCTATAACTGTTATTATTATCCATAATACTTTTATTATTATCGCTATAACTGTTATTATTATGCGTATTCTATTGTTACTATCCCTATTACTCTTGTCTTTCTCCTTATAACTATTATTATTATCCTTATTATTATTATTATTATCGCTATAACTGTTATTATTATTCTTATTCTATTGTTACTATCCGTATTACTCTTGCCTTTATCCTTATAACTATTATTATGATCCTTATTATTATTATTATTATTATCGCTATAACTATTATTATTATCCTTATTACTATTATTATTATCGCTATGACTGTTATTATTATTCTTATTACTATTACTATTATCCCTATTCCTCTTGTATTTATCCCTATAACTATTATTATTATCCTTATTATTATTATTATTATCGCTATAACTGTTTTATTATCCTTATTACTATTATTATTATCGCTATAACTGTTATTATTATGCTTATTCTATTGTTACTATCTCTATTACTCTTGTCTTTATCCTTTTAACTATTATTATTATCGCTAATAACAGTTATTATTATTGTTATTACTATTATTATTATCCTTATTATTATTATTATTATCGCTATAACTGTTATTATTATTCTTGTTACTATTATTACTGTCCGTATTACTCTTGCCTTTATCCTTAATACTATTATTATTATCGCTATAACTGTTATTATTATTCTTGTTACTATTATTATTATCGCTATAACTGTTATTATTATTCTTATTACTATTGTTACTATCCGTATCGCACTTGTCTTTATCCATATAACTATTATTATTAATCCTTATTACTATTATTATTATCGATATAACTGTTATTATTATTGTTATTACTATTATTATTATCGCTATAACTGTTATTATTATTGTTATTACTATTATTATTATCGCTATAACTGTTATTATTATCCTTATTCTATTGTTACTATCCGTATTACTCTTGTCTATATCCTTATAACTATTATTATTATCCTTATTATTATTATTATTATTATCGATATAACTGTTATTATTATGCTTAATACTATTATTATTATCGCTATAACTGTTATTATTATTCTTATTACTATTACTATTATCCCTATTCCTCTTGTCTTTATCCTTATAACTATTATTATTATCCTTATTATTATTATTATTATTACTCTCCTTATTACTATTATTATTATCCCTATAACTGTTATTATTATTGTTATTACTATTATTATTATCGCTATAACTGTTATTATTATCCTTATTCTATTATTATTATCCCTATTCCTCTTGTCTTTATCCTTATAACTATTATTATTATCGCTAATAACTGTTATTATTATTGTTATTACTATTATTATTATCCTTATTACTATTATTATTATCCTTAATACTATTATTATTATCGCTATAACTGTTATTATTATTCTTATTACTATTACTATTATCCGTATTCCTCTTGTCTTTATCCTTATAACTATTATTATTATCCTTATTATTATTATTATTATTATTATCGCTATAACTATTATTATTATCCTTATTACTATTATTATTGTCGCTATAACTGTTATTATTATTCTTATTACTTTTACTATTATCCCTATTCCTCTTGTATTTATCCTTTTAACTATTATTATTATCCTTATTATTATTATTATTATCGCTATAACTGTTATTATTATTGTTATTATTATTATTATTATCGCTATAACTGTTATTATTATCCTTATTCTATTGTTACTATCCGTATTACTCTTGTCTATATCCTTATAACTATTATTATTATTATTATTATCGCTATAACTGTTATTATTATGCTTAATACTATTATTATTATCGCTATAACTGTTATTATTATTCTTATTACT